>CM053783.1:580943838-581148838 GCA_028749045.1 Cupressus sempervirens | reverse complement strand
TGTGAACATGACCATCAAACCAATAATCTACTCCTAATAACATAATGATTGTATCCTTCTCTTGCCCATTGGCCTACTTGAAGATCCTAGCCACTTGAGCTTCTAGCACCTCCTCCACCACCACAACCTACGCACACCTACATTGAATTCCCAAGAATGCCATTTGATTTGAGATAATAATAAAAAATAGAGGCCCAAATAAATAGAAAATAATTGTGACAATCTCTTGTCAGTCCAAGCAGTACTAATAGAATACTATAGAAGATCAAAGAGAAAGATTATTCAAATCTAAGGATGATAGCAACAACACCAAAAAATAATGAGAATGCCATTGACCATATACAAGGAGATTCCTTCAGATTTTAACCAATGCATTTATTGACAAATGCCTATATATCTTCTGACATAATATCTAGCAAACTCTGTGGAATGCGATCTTCGCTCATCAAATCTGTCTCATCATTTCAATCAATCCCTACGTTTGCCAGGAAGTCAGCAGTCCTGTTACCCTATCAAAAAATATGATGGAGTTGAAAATTGTCAAAAGATTGAAGGTGATTCAAGATAAGGTCTCTACCAATATCATATTCACATAGAGACACTTGGAGAATGTGTAGAATTCAAATTGGGTAGGGATGGGAGATAGTCTTCCTCATAACTAGTTAACTGGGTCAAATGTAGTTATGCAAAACTTCTCAATCAAAAATATCAACTCTTTAGACCTCCCACAATTCCTCTTGTCTTCATAGAACTCTAAATTTTCCAGCATTGTCTTCCAACTCTTACATACTTCCTTCACTCTCCCATGAGATACAAAAGGCACTCTCACTAAGATTTCCCTTACCAATTCTTTAGGAATTACACTAAAATACTCCATCACCACCAAATATTGTATACACTGTTGAAATGATTCTCAAATAATCTTGATGCTTGTCAAATCTTACTAGTGCTCACATGAATTTGAAATAAGTTTGATAACTGTAATGCCTCAAATATATAGCTTTCTGAGCATGTCACGTTGTTTATACCTAGCAGAAAGTGCCTTCATACCTCATGTTTTTTTTCTATATTTGCTCACTTTTTATAAAATATTTCTAAATATAGAACATGTTTGATGTTCTGATTATTTTTAATCGATCTCACTATTTTTAGAAATATCAATTGCATTGAAAAATTAAATTATAGTTTTTACTACTTTTATTATATTAAGATTTTTTATATATTAAATATAATAAAGATCAATAAGTTATAAATTATAAGACCATGATTTTATATATAGCGAACATGATTTTTAAAGCCATGGTGAGACCATAATATGGTCTATTTTGTCATTACATTTTCAGTTTAATTCTCAAAATTTCTAAAGACTTTGATGTTCAAGAACATGATGTTTATGATGATTTTAGACAAATATGTGCATAATTACTTTTTAGGATCAAAATGAATATGTTGTGAAAGATATGTCATTTAATTACAAAATAGTGTGAGAATGATGTTTTCTTTTCCTTAGCTAGGTTGGGTAATTCTCTTGTAGCAATGTGACATAGGATAAACTAATTTAGATGACATTTTTTGAATAAGTCTTGATGTATGTTATTATCTTGGAGGTAGTTGTAGGATTTGAGGAAAAGCGCACAACAAATCCATGAAGCCCAGGAAAACTTGCATGTAGAAAACAAGAAGAGGCAAGAGTTTGATCTGAAAAATTCAGATGAAGAAAATATTATTCAACGGATCTTCATAATGAAAAATACAAAGAGATCAATCCTTATAAAAGGAGATCGAAACTCGAAAAGGGTAACCTAAAGCCTAAAAAATCTAGGTTGCACAATATAATTAATAAAATATTAATTATATGCACCTACAAGATAGCTTAAGAAAACTAGAGTAATAGGTAACTTATTTAATTAGCTTAAGAAAACTAGAGTAATAGGTAACTTATTTAATTAAATCAAAGTGATTTAATTAATAAGTGTGAACAAATAATTACTCTAACACCCCCCCTTAAGCGAAGCTCAGGAGGTAAGCTAACCTAGCATAGCTATGAAAGCAGAAAAGTGGGTCTCGACAACAAGGCCTAATCAGGTACCCAATACAAGGAAATCTTTGTCAACTGGAGAAATAGAGAAAACCACATGGGAAAAACCCTACTCCAAAAAGAGATAGCAAAGAATGTTTTAGAAGATAGGAACAAAGAGAAGATCATGAAGAGAACCACTGAAGCATGAAAAGTCGCAAAACTCTATCAAAAGGTGTTGATTTGAAGAACCTCCATAGGAATAGAAGGCACGAACCAAGTGTTTCTATATGGTAGATGATCCATCTCACCAAAATGCATAGGTAGCCAACCACTACAATCGCCTAGTATGTAGGATCAGGTACTAAATACATAGCTCACACTAACAAACCATCGAACCAAGGAAGCATAGAACAACAATATAACCCCCCCTTAATGCAAATGGGGTGAGGTGATAGGCAACTGAAAAGATGGGCCAAAAATCTCCTACAACATAGGAACCAAACACATCAAGAGTGAGGTATAGACACCTATAAAGGCACGTGTCATTGACACATCATGGGGCTAATGTCATGGAAGGGACACTCACTTGACAAAGGAAGAGGGCCAAAACAACAATCAACTATCCCCCCCATGGCACTTTATAAAATAGTGCAAGTATAATGAATCACAATGATGAAAAGGATCCCAAAAAATAAGAGTGGCACTTTATCTCAGTGCGTTTGCATACAGATGCTTACAATGAACATTTTCTTGCAATGAACATTAACAATGATCGAAAAGGGAAAAAAGTTGATACAAAAGATAGTACAGCCCAAAACAAAAGATCCCATGCCAAGAAAATGATCCTTAGACCTGAAACACCCAAGATATCCATCATAGAGCCAAAATTTTAAAAATATGATAGAAAGAGCATGGGGTAGAATTTGGAAGAAATTACATCATTTCTGAAAAGTAGACAGAACCAGCTTTCCAAATATATCACTTTTTCAAAAAACGGAGATGGGACACACAAGAAACACTTGCCGGAGTCAAAAATAGAACTTTGGACTTTAACTTCAAAAACAAGAACATAAACTGAATCAAAACCAAAAAAAATCCTACACCACTCTCTCCATCTTGAAACTAGCTTTCTGGTGCTTCTTTTGGATCGGAAAAAGACCTCTGTATGCTCAAGATATGGCCAAAAAGGTGTGAGTAGGTAAAAAAGGGACCTGGAGGACCTGCAAGTGTGCTGATCTAGTGCTAACATCAGCATTTCACGAAAAAAAAAACCATGAAGCTCTGATACCATGTAGGATTTGAGGAAAAGTGCACAACAAATCCACAAAGCCCAAGAAAACCTGCATGCAAAAAACTTGTCACAGAGAAGAAAAAGATAAGAAGAGGCAAGGGTTTGATTTGAAAAAATTAGACGAAAAAAATATTATTCAACGGATCTTCATAATGAAAAATACAAAGAGATCAATCATAATAAAAGGAGATCGAAACCCGAAAAGGGTAACCTAAAGCTTAAAAAAGCTAGGTTGCATAATATAATTAATAAATTATTAATTATATGCACCTACAAGATAGCTTAAGCAAACTAGAGTAATAGGTAACTTATTTAATTAAATCAAAGTGATTTAATTAATAAGTGCGAACAAATAATTACGCTAACAGCAGTAATATTTTGTAGATATAAAAGTGGGGTCAACTCGGCCAAGTGGGAGCCAAAGTAGTTGCATGTGTTATTAGCCCAACACCAAGCGAAGGAAATTCAGGGGTTGTGAGCTCCTCGATTACTGTTCTTTTTTTGGCACCAGAATTAATGAATTAGCTATAATGATCAATACCATTATTTTCTTTGATATTTGATGAGTCTAAAATCTAGGAATTATGTTCCTAGTCTATGTATTTAAATAACTGGAAGTCTATGTTCCAAAAAGTTAAGTTTTAGTTACTTTTCAATAGAAGAAGTTTGCCAAGTACTGAATACAATCTTATGTTCATTTGTATGTACGTTGTATCACTATTATGAATAAAAGGAACATTTTAAGTTTTCATCTCTAAGTTATTCTACTTCACTTCTCTATGGGGGGCCACATAGGAAGTGAACTAATTAGTAGCATAGGATTTTCATTCAGTTAGTAGAACTAAGGTAGACTTTGTTGTTCCTACAGTCGCTAATAACATAATTAGTGGACTGTTCCTACAACATAGGTAGTTGAAGTAATTTCTAGCTATATTCTCATACTTTGTTAAAATAGATTTGATTCTCAACTTTAGCTTAGATTGCTTATAGTTTAAGCATTTGAATTTCCTTAGAATAGTTCTTAAGTTGAGACAAGTTTGAAGCATATACTTTGCAAACACCATTTCAAGTTACATCCCTAGTTGATAAATTAAATGAGTTCAAATGAGTTGGGTAAGAACCACTTGAGATTTTCAATCTTGGTTCAAGCAGTCCATTGCTGTAGGATTTTGATCACTTTCTTTGGCCAAGCATTTTTGGCATCATTATCGAGGATGGTGTTAATTCAAACTAGTCTTTCTAGTTGTATTTCTATTCCTTATAGAATAGATTTTAGCAGTAAAGAAGCATGTTATGCATAGAAGAAGAGACCACTTAAGGAGATTCCTTCCTCGTGATAATCAGGAAGAGCTATTCAATGATCCTAAACCTAAGATAGATGAACCCCAAGGAGAGAACGATAAAGATGAACTCTTTGAAAATCCATTTGTTGACATTGATGTTGAATCAGAAGAATCACTCCATTTAAATGAACTTTTTGATGAGCTTGATTATAGAGATAATCCACTAGCCATTGTTATCTATCAAGCACCACTTATTCCTCCAAGAATGGCTATGCCTACCTTTCCTTTTCCTATTCTACCTCAGCAAGGGAACCAAAATTTGAACAACATACCTACTGCTGCACATCCAAAATTTTATGGCCTTATTACGGAAGACCTTGAAACCTTTCTCTTTGAGTTAGACATCCTCTGTAAGAGTTATGACTACACAACTAATGCCCATAAGTTGAAATTTTTCCCCTCTACTCTGAAGGATGCTGCTCTTCAATGGTTCATGGGGTTGGGTGCAAATGTTGTAGCAAATTGGATTGAAATGAGTAATTTGTTTCTTCAAAAATACAAAGAATATTGTAGAGATCAAGATATGAAGGGGGGTGACATTTTTAAAATGTCACAAAAAGAAGGTGAAACTTTGAAAGACTATGTTTCCAAATTCTTGTTTAATGTGCAGTGAAATACACAACATAACCTAATTAAAGAATCCAAAAAGAATCTCTTTCTGAGAGGAGTGCAAGAAGAAATCATGGAAGCCCTAGACCTAATGGCTAGAGGAGATGTTATACAAAAAACTTGGAAAGACATCAAGGAGATATGCCAGAACTATTCAAGGGCTACTGTGAAGAAAGGTAGAGGATTGAGGAGCCTACTACATAAGACCAATGGTGTTTCATGAGTGTCAAACATGGAGTTATCTAATCTGTTGTCTAACTTCAAGCAAGATATCATTAATGATGTGTCTACTCAATTGGATACCATGCAATCTCGAAGAAAAAAAGATGAAGCTGATGCCATGCTGACTAAATTTTCCTCTCATTGCAGAGAAAGAAAGAACTATACATGCAAGACCATTGTAGCAATAAATACACAACCAATGCCCACTGAGTTTAAAGCAATTGATGAGGATATAGGAGAAGTGATTTATGTTTCTCCCATGGGCTTAGAGACAAGGTATGCCTTAAGACCCTCTAAATAATTTTGGTTATAATAGTAATCAATGGCAAGGCAATATTCCCCTAAATCTTGTCCCTCAAGGACAAAATTGGAACAATAACTGACCTAACCCAAAACCTTAGTATAATCAAGCCTACTATCAACCACCTTAGTACCCCCAGAAAAATACTCAATGGGCTCAACAAAATAACTAGTATCTTTAGTGGGGTTTGAATCAAAAACCTTTGTATCAAGAGAGTTGGCAACAACCACCTCCACGTCAGTGGGGGCCTAATCAATCACCTCAGCAACAATCCTTGATGCCTCCACCTCAGCAGCAATCCTTGATGCCTCTGCCTCCTATAGCCAATAGTAGCCCATAGAAGCAACCATAACTTCTTTCTTAGCCTACACCAAATCCCAACAATAAGTTGTAGGCTTATTCTTTGCACATCAACGATATTCATCTAAGGTCCTAAACTAAGTTGCCTATACCTAAAGGACCTATAATTATTTGAGGTCGTGGATACTAAAAATAGTCTACCAATTCAACTAGTGGATGCTCCAATTCCACCATCTATACAAGCTCCTACTCCTCCATTTTCACAAAGGTTAGTTCTTGCAGCTCCATCCAAACCAAATCTTATAGCAATTGATTTTATTGACTAGCTTAAGCAAATGACTATATAGATTCCATTATTGGATGTGCTTAAGGAGATTCCCTTTTACAATAAAAATTTAAAGGAAGTGTGTGTCAAACAGTCTTCTAGAAAAAAAAGAGGATCCTCCTATTGTCCAGGTGTTTGGACAACTTTTTGATTTAATGTTTTAGATTACAGTAAAAACAAGTTTTGAAGGGACCTCGAAACCCTTTCACATCCTCAAAAAAGGAAAAAACAAGCCATCCAACAAGAAAGAGCCCATAAACCTACTGCCAAGTAGAATCAAAATCAGGTTTTACAGGGACTTGAAACCACTAAAAAAGTCCAGATAAAGTACCCAGGTTTTACAAGGACCTGGAACCTACAGTACAAGATAAAAACTAAAAGCTAGAAAATGGGACTAAACACAGGAACCAAAAGTGCCAGCCAGCAAACATGACCAGAATAGGAACCCGACCCAAAAAGAAGACCCAGGAAACTATTGCAGTTTCATTATCATCTTCACAACCTCCTTACCAATCTTAGCCATGTCTTGGATGGAGTTAGCAGTCGAAGAAGCAACATCAATCAAAGCTTTCTTCCTCGAACTCTATCTTGTCCTCTTGCTTGGGCCCTCCGAAGATATGGTTCCTTCATTAACTCTTTTGCCCAATGTCGTCACAATTGCACAGATGCTTGAGGTCACTTGCTCCATTTTTGTTCCACTTTCCCTGATGAGCACTCTAAGATTCTGCTCATAATCCTTTAGTTTTTTTGGGATATCTCCCATTTGCACCTCCATGTGTTGAATAATAGCCTAGTTAGCCTCCTAGTTTTGTTGCAAGGTATCCACTTTCTTCTTCAGCCTCATTATTTCATTATATAACTAGGAATCAACTTGAAGGAAATAGTCAGCTTTTTCTGTAGCAGAGTGAAGGAAGGAGAGTTTGGTTTCCCTCACCGGGGAGTCACCCTCATCATCAGCAGTGGTGTGTGGTAAGGGGCCAACTTTATCGATATGAATCCCTTCATCCAACAACTCCTCCTCACCAGACACTGCTTCAATATGGTGGCTCTGGTCCTCCTTAACATGTCCCTCAGTCTCCTTTATAGGAGTGGAAGCTTTCCCCATGTTTTCCTCCTCACTCAAGATGGCTAGATCATCATTTAAATTTTCTTTCTCTTTATCACCTCCCCCAGATACGATATGAGTGTCCTCATTTTCAGACTTTCTCTATTCTGAATTCACCTCAGTAGTATCCTCCTCTCTCCCATCCTCATTTTTGTCTTTCGAATCTGAGTAACCATCTAGGTTAGAGCTAAACTACCCAGCATCTGTCCCCTCCTCTTCCTCAAGGGCATCCTTATCTGAGCCTTCAGTGCTCTCCACCTCTGTATCCTCTCCCTTAATTTTTCTTCAAGAGCTGGAGGGTTTCAGTTTAGCCTTAATTTTCTCTTTATCACTCTCATCCATTTTACCTTTTATGGGATTAGGACTCTTATGCTTACCAGTGGATGGAGATGAAGTAATGGACTTATTTTTACAAAAACCCTCAATGAGTAAAATCAGACCTTCATGTTATATACATCAAGATTGTTTCTTTTTATGGGCATTCAAACTTTGGAGCAAAGAAAACTACAAATAAAAAGGGAAGGAAATTTTGTCCTTGTACCTAAAATGGTTAAGGAAGACAAAGTGGAATTTGTGCACCCTTTTATTTCTTCCATCAAGGATGAAGTACTCGTGAATACAACCAAGCACATCATGCCATATACCTTTTATTTGTTGCACATCATAGAAGTCACCATTCTTTTCCAATAGCAATTCCTCTTCTTCCATCTTCTAGAATTTTTTGTAGGCCACATTGGAAATGTTGGTCTACTTCAAAAACTTAATACCTTTCATGGGGAGGCTAGTGACCTTGACAATGAATTCCTTCGTAAGCTTTACAGACACTCCATGTAAAGTAACTTTTTTGTCCACCCAATTTTTGAAGAAGGCAGTGGTGACATGGGGTTTGAATCCATGCAACTGCTCCATATAGCTTACCACCTTCCCTTTCTGGAGAATCTTCCAAACATCCTGCCTAGCCTTCCAATCATCACATTTTTTGGGTTCCTGCTTCCTTGGTTCACCTCCCATATTGCAGAGCAAACAAAAAACCAAAGACACCTAGATATTGATAGTAGAGAGGTAGAAGTGAGACCAGTTATTTGTGACACAATATCAAGGATACCTTTTTGAGGATACATGCAGAGAGCGCATAGCCTTCACATGAATGTACCTCCTTGAGAATGGAAATCTGATAGTTGTAAGGTCACTCCCACAAATCATTAAATTTCTAATCCAAGCAAATCTTTCCCACTCTGGAATGAATAACATCATAATTAATAATCACTTTAAGATCCACATGATTGTTTAAGTCATCGAGCCACCTCATCTTTTGCCCCATTTGAACTGCATGATTAGCTATCCAATCAACAACTCCATTGGCTTCTCTATAAGTATGGGAAATGACCACCTTTTCAAAATTTTGAAATAAGGTTTTGATTTTCATAACCGTTGCCTCTATAGACCAAGAGATAGAATTTTTATTATTAAGAATATTTATAATGTTCAGAGAATCCTCTTCCAACCATAATTTGGAGTACCCTAGATCAACAACTAAAATAGTGGTATAAAGGGCAACAGTAGCTTCAACAATATGACTATTTGAGTGACCAATAGGGATAGCAACAGCATCAATAACATTTTCCATATGATCTCTAAGAACACCTCCACATCCTGCTCTTCTCAGGTTACCTTTAGCTGCTCCATCAAAATTTCCTTTGATCCATCCACTGGGAGGAACAAGCCATCTTATAATTGATCTAAGATTATCAATTTTCAACTTAGATCCTTGAGATCTTAAAGGGTGATCAAGTTGAAAGGTCTGAGCAGGCTCCCTCTGGGACATAAAATTCTCCTTGAAGGCTCTAATGATATTCTAACCAAGCACGCATCCTGGAAGATCTGTATTCCTGAATATCCTATTATTTCTTTCTTTCCATACGCCCCACCAAAGGTGGGGGAGGGTAAGTTTCCAAAGAAATTGGGCATTAGGATCCTTTGAGGGGCATCTCCAACTCTTGAAAGCAAGATCCACATTGTTTTGAAGTACCCATGTCATGCCCCAAAAGTTCAAAATCTTAGTCCAGACTTCCTGGGTATAAGAACAACTCAAAAACATATGATCTCTATCTTCAAGTCCCTTTCTGCATAAAGAACACTTGTTAACCAAATTTATAACTCTTTTTTGCAAGTTATCAAGAGTTAAAATTTTGTTTTGGAGTAAAGTCCAAAAGAAAATGTTAATTTTGGGAATGAGACCCTTTATCCAAGCTTGAGACCAGAGGGGTTGGTTATTCTTATCCTTAGGAGTAAAGATAGAAGAGACTTTAAATTTCCCACTAGGGTCAGCATGCCAGATAATCTCATCCTCCATATAAGGGTATAGAGAAACAACATTAAGGGATAATTGGATAACACTGAAGCCATGACTTATATCAGTTAAATTCACCCATGAATCATTCTACCAGTAATGACAAACAAGAAGGCCAAATCTTTGCTTGCATCGATCAATTAAGGCCTTGTCATTAAAATTTTCAATCAAAGGGTGATCCATAAGCTAGATATCTTCCCAAAATTTCACTTTAAGTCCATTACCAACTTTCTAGGAACATCCTTTTTTTAAAGTTTTTTTTTGATTTAATGTTAAGCAAAGCCCTGACACGTAAATATTCTAATCCAAGAAGTCTTGTTGTTACCATACATATAAATGGCATCCAAATTCAGAATGTTTTGATTGATTTAGGAGCATCAATTAATGTCATGACTAGAGAAGTCTTGTTGATACTTAACATTATTGGATTAAGGGATACTCCTACAATACTCCAGTTAGTAGACAATTCAACTATCAAACCTAATGGTATGATTGAAGATATCATTGTAACCATGGATTCCCTAGATTTTCCTTTAGACTTTGTTGTGTTGTCACCAAGAGGCACCCTTGGAGGATATCCATTAATCTTAGGAAGACCTTGGTTGGCCACTACAGATGCATGTATTGCATATTGCTCAGGAAAAATGACAATATCAGATGGTACCAACACTAAGAAGTTAACCTTGTACTTTCCTGCACAACCTCAACTAGATCTTGACCAAGTTTCTTGGCTAGACCTTGGTGGTGATCCTCCAAAAGTTAATTATGTTCAACAACTTATGATGCTAGAAAGAAATCCATTTTTGTGTCCCAAGAAGAGGATGATATATTGGTACCAATCCTTAATAATTAGTATGATGTTGAGGAGTCTACCTTTGAAAATCCTACTGGCTCCTTGTAAACCATATTGCCTAGATGTAATGCACCTCAATCTCCTGCAACACATGATTACCTTCACACCTTATTACCCCATGAAATTCAATCTCCATCAATAGCAGAAGTCCTCATGATGGACAAAGTAAAGAAAGTAGAAATTGTTACAGGAAAAGAGTTGAATATTAATAATGAACTTAAAGCATCTCAAATGACAAGTATCATTAAATTGCTGCAAAATAGTCAAAAATAATTTGCATGGGACTATACTGACATGAAGGGTTTAGATCCTACTCTTTCTACACATAGGATATTCATAAACTCAGAGTGTAAGCTAGTAAGACAATCTCAGAGGAGGGTAAACCCAACATTAAAAGATATAGTCAAAGAAGAGTTACAAAGACTTCTTAATCTTGGATTTATTTATCCTATTTCAGATAGCCAGTGGGTGTCACCTTTAGTTATTGTCCCAAAAAAAGAGGGGAAATGGAGAGTATGTGTGGATTACAAAGAGCTTAATAAAGCCACTAAAAAGGATCACTTCCCTCTGCCATTTTTTGATCAAGTGTTGGATAATTTAGTAGGAAAAAAGTATTTCTCATTTCTAGATGGTTACAAAAACTATAACCAAATCCAGATCTCTCTAAAAGATCAGGATAAGACAACATTCATCTATCCATGGGGATCATTTTCTTACTCTATCTTACCATTTGGATTATGCAATGCACCTGCAACTTTTCAGAGAGTGCTACTTAGCATATTTCTGACATAGCTACAATTGTGTTGAAATCGATATGGATGATTTTACCATTTATAGTGAGACATTTGAGCAAGCCCATGCTAACTTGGAGAAGGTATTAAAAAGGTGTCAAGAATACAACCTTTCTCTTAATAGTGAGAAGTGTTATTTCATGATGGAAGGAGTTGTTCTTGGGCACTACCTTTCCTCTTTTAGAATTCAAGTGGATCCTGCAAAGATTGTTGTAATTATTAATCTACCAACACCAACCAAGCAAACAGAGGTCAGAATCTTTCTTGGACATATTGGATAATACATGAGGTTTATCAAAGATTACAATAAGCTTGTTGCTCCTTTATATAACTTAAGGAACAAACTGAATTTGAGTGGACACAAGACTATGAAGTAACATTCCAACAATTGAAGGATGTTTTGACAACAACACCTATTCTTAGAGGACTTGATTTGAAGGTGCCATTCCACATTCATACTGATGCATCTGACACTACTTTAGGGGTAGTTATCGAACAAAAAGAAGGTACTATTGAACATTGTATTTATTATATTAGTAAGAATTTGCAAGGTGTTGAGCTGAACTATACTATCACTGAAAAAGAATTGCTTGCTATTGTGTATGCACTTAATAAGTTTCAACATTATATCACAAGCTATGAGGTTTTTGTCTACATTGACCACTCTACTATAAAATACTTGATGAATAAACCTACTATTATGAGTAGACTAGCATGTTGGCTACTCCTCATGTAGGAGTTTAATGTGAAGATAATAGATAAACTAAGCCGAGCCAATGTAGTAGTAGATTTTTTATCACGACTTCAAGTACTTGATGATCCTCTAGCCATAGATGATAGATTTCTTGATGAACAATTATTTTCAATAGAAAGTTATAACCTATGGTTCATAGATATAGAAAATTACCTTGCTACAGGAAGAACACCACCACACTTTTCACCCAAGTATTGTCATCTCCTGGTGGAAAAGAGTTTCAATTTCTCAAGGATAGCTAGATTGATGTTCTACACTAGACCAGAGCAAGTAACTTGTTGATGTGTGAGGGAAGATGAAACTTATAACATCTTATGTGTATGCCATGATGAACCATGTGGAGGTCATTTTGTAGCAAAAAGAACAACCTTTAAGATTCTAACAATCGGGTACTACTAGCCTACACTTCATGAAGATGCAACAAAATATACCAGATGATGTGATCAATGCCAACACATGGGAAGACCCACTAAAATTGATGAAATGCCTCTACAGCCATAAGTGATAGTCACACACTTTGACAAATGGGGTATCAATTTTTTTGGTCTAATAGAGCTCTCTTCTCATGGAAAATCATATATCTTAGTATGTATTGATTATGCAACTAAATGGGTTGAAGCGCAAGCTATGGCACATGCAAGAGATCACAAAGTAGTAGATTTTCTATATAAATACATATTCACTAGATTTGGAGTACCCAAAGAAATTGTCATGGATCAATGAGCTCAATTCACATCAAACCTAATTACAGAACTCATGAAGTACATGATTCACAACGGTACATCTTCCCCATACCATCCTCAAGCTAATGGATAGGTAGAAATCACAAATAGAGAAATTAAATTCATCCTCAGTAATACAGTTGTTATTCACAAAAGGGACTAGGTTACTAGGCTTCCTAAAGCAATTTGGGCATACAAGACTACATGGAAGAGTACAATTGGATTTACTCCATTTGAATTACTTTATGGTAAATTTGCTTCCATGCCTATTGAATTTGAACACAAGACTCTAAAAGTTGCTTTAGAGCTAGATGTTGATCTTTCCAAAGCTTAGGAAGATAGGTTACTACAGATTAATGCCCTTGATGAATACCATAAATTTGCCCTGCATAATATTGAGGTAATCCAACAATAGCGATAGAAATGGCATGATAAGTTCATCCATGACAAGAAGTTTTCTATTAGAGATTGGGCTCTTCTATATAATTCCTGTTATCAAAAAACTCTAGGAAAATTCCAAACCCGTTGGTTAGGACCATATGAAATCATTTCTGTATTCAACACTAGTGCAGTACAACTCTCTACCATTGATCATGTTCAATTCAAATTACTTGTTAATGGACACTGCTTAAAACTCTACCATAAGCCATCTAGTCATGAAGAGTTCTCGTAGCAATTCCAATCACCTTCTAATTACACAATTCCTACAACAACTATAGATGAGTTTCCCACTCGTCTACCATCCTCTCTCTAAAAGGATTTCTATCACTAAAACAAACTACTTTCTTTATGAAAGTATTTGCTCCATAGTAATTCTACCTCACTCCACTTTTTCTCATCTTCTACCTCACCTCATCCTTCATCAACTTGCATGACAGTATCAAATGATAGTGCAACTCAATAGGTCCATACACATACTCAAATTATGTCAACTTTTCCTTAATGTGTTGTTCTATTTTTAATTACCTATGTCACTAGCAATTATAGGAGCTATTGCCTAATTTAGTTAGGGGGAGGGGTATCATTATCTCATTCATTTTTTTTGTGATCATTAAATGTTCATTATTATTTATATGCTGCCACATGATAAAGAAAATAATGTGATGTGACGACTATCTTTATGTCACACATTTTTGCAAACTGGTAAGTACATACTTAATGCAAAATTAAGTGACCTTTAATGCTAAAAATGGCAGTCGCTTTAAAAAAAGGTACTTTCAATTTTTCTCATCTTGTTACAAGTTCTTCCCTTTTTTTTTGAAATCACTCTTCTAATCACTTTAGAGGAACAATGGGGGGTGGCTTGTTGAGAAGAGAACCGACTAACCATATGAAATTGTTGGGAGACCTAGTTTATCTACCTATATTTCAAGCTAGGGGTTGGACGAATTACATGTTCAAATTGTCTGCATGGAATGAGGAGCTTGCCTTAGAATTCTAGAAAATGTTGAGGGATGGTTTTGCTATAGTTAGAGGAGTAAGGGTTCTAATTTCACCCGAAATTGCAATAGATATAATGGAATTTCCACTAGAAGCATAATAGTTTTTAAATGCATTAGATGTAGTATCAACTAGAGCTCAATGTATAGTGCATACAGACCCACAGCTTTAGATAGACCGAAAACAAAGTATAGTCCACACATCTTTGCCACAACCATTTAATCAATGTGGTATCTATGTTGGGAAATATTTTACTTGTGAGGGGAGATATTCATATTTACATGCAACACATTTCAAATTTTTGAGTTGCCTAAGACATGATGATTGTCTGTTGAATGTTCCTCATTTTATGTATCACATTCTATTAAAAAGAACCTTTGTAGCACATAAAGGAACCCCAAAGGATATTTCAAACCATTATTTCATTAAGCTTATTATAGAAAAAGCCCTTAGGGAGAAATTGGGGATATCTTGGGATGATTTTGTTGAAAACAAAGTGCAAAACCCTTTTAGGCAACTTGTGGAACAAGTTGAGGAGGAAACAGAGTCTCAAGAAAATCTTGTAAACCCAACTCTAGGCTACTCCTTAACCAAACCTAGAAGGTCACAGAGAACCTCAATTTTTACTCCCATAGCTTCTACCTCTAGGTCGGGCCTAAAATATAATAAGGGAAAAAGGAAAGTTGAAATTTCCCTAAATGTCAACCCTCCTACAGCTCCTAGGGTTCATTAGAAAAAGAAGAAAGGGAATGTACAAGATACATCTCCAGAACTTCCTGCAACTTTAGAGGCAAAAAAAGTACCCCTCAAGCATAGAACTCGAAGAGGCCAGTCATCTATAAAACTTGATGAGGATGTGCCTTTTCAAACCCCTCTATTCAAAAATGTCATTATTGAAAAAGACCAATCCTCTTCTAATAAAAATAAGAATACCAATGAAAAAGGGGAAAGTGCAGAACGTGTACCTATTGCAATAGGAGCATCCTCTAACCAGCCACCCATCATTTTCATAGATTCAGATAAAAATAAGAATACCAATGAAAAAGGGGAAAGTGCAAAACATGTACCTATTGCAGCAAGAGCATCCTCTGACTAGCTACCCATCATTTTCATAGATTTAGACATTGAAGATAGTGAATTTTTTGGAGTTCTAGATTCTCCTCCACCTCAAAGAGAAAAATTTCATGAAGAGGATATTGGAATAAATTTTTATGTAGTTAACACTGTTGCTAAACAAATTCTTTCATAAGGACTTGATGCTTTAGCATTGCAGCTCAACAAACTATTCCTAATGACCCTTCACTTGAAACACATGTTACTTTTAGCCTTGGTTTCACTATTTCATTGTTAAGCATTATTTCATAGTTACTTAATCAGTTAATTTAGGAAAGGGCAGAATGGAGCATAGAGAGAGAGCTTAGAGAAAACTATCTTCAATCAAACTCAGGATTTGACTAAAAAGGATGAAGGAATTGAGCGATTAAGTGTTAAACTCACAAAGATCATTGCCATGATTCCTAAATTAATGTCTTGTCACTCTCCTTCCCCTATTTATGCTCTCCTTTTGAAAGAACAATTCATTAGCTATCAGATGACCTGTGTAATTCAGGGTAAGAATTTAACATTGAATACTCCTCATGAATTCTTTCAAGCCTTCCATATTGCCCCTGTAGCTATCAAAAAAATGTTTTGTGAATTCTTTTTGCATAATTTAGCAGTTCCTAATAACAAAGATTGGAACCCTCTACCTTATATGGGTGATATTCAACTTAGGGCATTGATGTCTTGGATCTAAAATGAAATTAGCAGAGAACATCAGACCCATCAATTTCGAGAATTAGAATATGAGACTCCACTTCATCTCAAGATTGAATCCAAGGATGCTAGAACTATGTACTATGAATGGATGAAAATTGCTTACTCAAAACCTAGAAGCTGGATTATCCCTCCTTTAAGGGATGCAACCTATCAAGAATATAAAGCCATGACAGAAACAAATCTTCTTGTAGCAAAAAAGGGGAATTAGTGGCGATGGATAAGATTGAATGAAGACTTGTAGAAGAAAGAACCTCATTCTCCATTGAATTTTATCATGGCTACTTGGTGAGCACTCTAGTATATCAAGTTGGGGCAAGAAAGGAAAAATGATTGGATCCCTTTAACTTTTTAGCCTCCATTATTATTATCTCCATTGCTTGCTAATCAACAAGATTTAGAGATAATTGATATGGATGAAGAATTTCATAGGTAGGAAAGGTATATGGAGAATAGGGATTTTTATTGGAACATTGCTACAAGAGGTAAAGGGCATAGTATCGCCTCAGATTTCAAGATGGCTGCAAGGGTGAAGAATTTTACGTTTTCTTGATGACAAGTCAAAGTTTTAGTTGGGGGGAATGATGAGACTAGAATATAGTCCATTTTGTCATTACATTTTCAGTTTAATTCTCAAACTTCCTAAAGACTTTGATGTTCAAGAACATGATGTTTGTGATGATTTTAGACAAATGTGTGCATAATTACTTTTCAAGATCAAAATGAATATGCTATGAATGATATGTCATTTAATTACAAAATAGTGTAAGAATGATGCTTTCTCTTCCTTAGCTAGGTTGGGTAGTTCTCTTGTAGCAATGTGACATAGGATAAATTAATTTAGCTGACATGTTTTGAATAAGTTTTGATGTATGTTATTATTGGAGACACTAATATTTTTGTATATATAAAAGTAGGGTCAACTCGACCAAGTGAGAGTCAACGTGATTTCCTATATTATTAGCCCAACACCTAGCAGAGGAAATTCAGGGGTCATGAGCTCCTCAATTACTTTTTTTTTTTGGTGCTAGAATTAATGAACTAGTTGTAATGATCAATACCATTATTTTCTTTGATAGTTGATGAGTGCACAATCTTGGAATTATATTCCTAGTCTATGTATTTAAATAACTGGAAGTCTGTGTTCCAAAAAGTTAAGTTTTAGTTACTTTTCAATAGAAGAAGTTTGTCGAGTACTGAATACAATCTTGTGTTCATTAGTATATATGTTGTATCATTGTTATGAATAAAAGGAACATTTTAAGTTTTCATCTTTGAGTTACTCTACTTCACTTCTCTATGGGGGCCCACACAGGAAGTGAACTAATTAGTAGCATAGGATTTTCATTTAGTTAATAGAACTAAGGTAGACTCTATTGTTCTTGTAGCCACTAATAACAGAATTAGTGGACTGCTCCTACAGCATAGGCAGTTGAAGTAATTTCTACCTATATTCTCATGCTTTGTTAAAATAGATTTGATTCTTAGCTTTAGCTTAGATTGCTTATAGCTTAAGCATTTGAATTTCCTTAGAATAGTTCTTAGGTTGAGACAAGTTTGAAGCATATACTTTGCAAACACCATTTCGAATTACATCCCTGGTTGATAAATTAAATGAGTCCAAATGAGTTGGGTAAGAACCACTTGAGATGTCCAATCTTAGGTTAAGCAGTCCATTATTATAGGATTTTGATCCCTTTCTTTGGTCAAGCAAGCCAATCTGATACAAAGAGAATGTAGTCACCAAATAATGAATTCATGTCAGTAAAACTATATCTACTCATCAAATGAGCGAGGATATACAAACATCAATGAACAAAAGGAATGAAAAGAGTATTGAATAAAAATAGATATCATTAATTACAACAAATTATAATCAAAATCACACATTATTCATGAATAATTATAAATGTATAATAACAAAATTAGAAATAATCCCCTCAAACATTGAAGAATATCTTATTAATCTCTTTCATATATATTTTTCAAAGCGATCAATCTAATAATTTGGTCTATTATCAAGATTAGTTACATGTCGAATAAAGTATTGTAGAAGGTGCAAGCTCAACTACCTGACTATGTCTAAGGCATATGCACACTAGAGGCATACTTTGCCTACCATTCTGCCTACATACCCATAGCCATGAGATCAAGACCTTTGAATTACTACTTCTAATGAATATGTAGTTCTAGTTTCTGATTGTTTTGATGTAGTTGTATTCATATAACCACTGGTGAGCTTTACTCATCTAATACAACTCTTTGCCATCATACACTCACTTAGGCGAATTAGGTGGTTTTCTATAATTACAATACTGTAATACCCTAGTGCAACCTTGTGTTGTAGTTTACAGTTAATGTAAGTAACCTATATATGACCTAACTCACTCCTTATAGTTATGTTTAAAAGCTTGTGATAATAATCAATGGGTCTAAAATTTAAATAGACCAATTGAGTTAATGTTGAAACATGGTAATGTCATTGTGGTTTAGAGGTAATTTTTCATGTTTAGAGGTAATGTCATTGTGGTTTAGAGGTAATTAGCATGGTTTAGAGTGTAATGTCATTGTGGTAGTGACAATAACTTCAGTGAAGAGTTGAGTGTAAGGAGTTACTACCCTGAACATATGTTACAAATTGCTGGGAGCTAAGGGACTTTACTTAAATCACTGGTGACAATACTCATGCCATGCTACCTATCGAGTGAGTTTTATTGTTTTTCTATTGTTCCAAGATCTCTTTGCTTACATACATACATACATATATGCATATATACACATATACATATGTACATGCATAAGTATATGCATACATACATAGATCACAAGGGCATGACAATAAGATGCAAAGACTATGTTACAAATTGCTAGGAGCCAAGGAACTTTACTTAAATCACTGGTGACAATACTCGTGGCCATGCTACCTATTGAGTGAGTTTTATTTATTTTTTATTGTGCCAAGATCTCTTTGCTTACATACATACATACATATATGCATATATACACATATACATATGTACATGCATACATACATAGATCACAAGGGCATGACAATGGGATGCAGAGATCAAAAGGGTAGGACAAAAAAATGAAGCAATCACAATGACAAGTCAATGAAATCCTAGATCTCCACTAATCTCCACAATCTACAAGATCTCTCTCTCTCTACACACACACACACACATATACATACATACATACATAAATACATATACATATGCACATATATACATACATACATTTGCATATGCAATTTTATCACCTTGGAAAGTGATTGTTCATTTTATTGTACCTAATTTGATGATAGTTATACAAGAATCAACCCAACTAATTAGCAACTAGATCAATTTAACTAGGTTACGATTTGTTTCTTTCTAAAAATATCTGCTATGATATGTTTTCTTAAAATTTCTTGCAAACTCTGCCCATTTTTTCTAGTCTACATTATTCTTGTGTAGGATCTTGAGCTAAGTCACTTAGCATGGGTTGAGTGAGCTTTATTGTTTTATTATTTGGATTTTGGAATATGGGCTTTGTTTATCATTGGCTTTGTTCAAGTCCTAATTTTAATGAAGTAACAAAGTGGTTTTTAGCATTGAAAAGACTATATAATGGAGAGGAAACTTGAAAACTTGAATATTGAAATGTTGAAATGAAAGCTATCAAGGATCAGACACCTATGGCAAAGTTACAATAACAATGTAAAGTTGATTTTAAATATAATCAAAAATATAAAAATGACATAAATCATTCCCCATTCATTTTGATTGTGGAGAGTTGTGTGCAAAAGAGGGTGGAGAGCTCTGAATGTTGGTGGGTATTTCATTGCCATGCCCTTATGGTTGTTGCATTTGGTTGCCATGCCTTATGATCTCTACATTTTTTTGTCATGTCCTTGGTGGAGATAAGTGGATATCTAGGATTTTGTTATGATGCCCTTGTGATCTCTACATTTTGTTGTCATTCCCTCTTGATCTCCTTTCCCTTGCTCTATGATTTTGTTGCCATGTCAAGCCCTTGTGATCTTTGTGCCCTTTGTAGCTCACTACAACATTTGGGTTCAAATTGTGACAACAATTTGCGATGGGGGTGTAATTTTTGGTGTTTGGGTCCAAATGTAGTAATGTTTTCTCTATGATTTTCTTCAAGGGGAGAAGAGGTAACTATGTAGATTTTCTTTTCTTTTCCTTCTAAACTTGTATCTTTTTATATTTCCCCTAGCCATTGATCACAAGGGTATGGAAACAAGATGTGAATATACATATATATACATACATATACACATACATACATACATACATTTGCATATGCAATTTTATCACCTTGGAATACTATATTTGATCTTTATTTAATCACCAAGAGATAATATAATTTGTATGTATAGATTTTTGCATACTTAGTTTGGTATGAATAGTTTATATTGAATTCATCTAAGGAGAGTGAGTCTAATCATGATGATAATGACTCCATGTATTGGGTATTTAGAGGAGAGAGACTTATAGAAGATTAGATGGTGGGGCAGGAGGAAGATGGTTGTGCGAATGGCTGATTGGGCAACTTGTAGAAAATCAGGGTGTCAATTGCAAGTAGTTTCATTAATTTAATAGAGGAATCAACTTTGAAAGTAGGTTTATCAAAATTGGCATGTCCATCCTTATGATAGATGTCTCTATATTATAATAGAAAATTACCTCAAATGACAAGTGAAAAATTATTAAATATATAGAAAATGAGAAGAACATTCACCTATAATATTTTTGAAGGAAAAAAATAGAATAAAATTATAATTTGGTGGAAAAAGCCATGGGCTATGTGGCTCCTCATTGTGGCTATTCCACTGTCCAATAGTGAAAACTCTTCATGTTAAATATGAAGATCTTAAAATTTAAAAAGATAACTATCAAAGATCAATATTTTTGTTTTAGTGATAACAAATATACAACCTAATTTTAAGAAAAATAATAGTCTTAAATGTATATGATTAAATCAAATAAACAAGAGTACTAGCTATAGCTATAACATTCTAGCATTACTAAGTATGTTAAACAAAATGTTCAATAAAACAAGTACGAGGTAATATAAATAGATCATCTACTCAATTCTATTAGGACTTAATGTGAATGCATTCGATCATTATCTGGATGATATTATGCATGATATCTTTACTCAATCACCAAGAGATAATATAATCTGTAAGTATAGATTTCTACATACTTAATTTGGTATGAATAAATTCAATTGAATGCAAGGATAATTGCTTGTGCGAATTGAAGACATGAATGATAATTTAATTTAGCACAAGTACTATGCAAGTGTGCATATGCATGTAAAGCAATTCACATAGTGAACTAATTTACATACATACATGCACATATGAATACAATAATCCTAATTAGTTATCCTTGAATCTAACAAAAGCTATTATATATGAACAAGAGATACATGTTTAGAAGGAAAAAAAAAAAAAACATTTACATAGGTACCTCTTCTAACCTTGAAGACAATCACAAAGCAAGGGCATGAAGATCACAAGGGAACTGCAACAAAATCCTAGATCTCCATTGATCTCCACCAACGTTTAGAGCTCTCCACCCTTGTTCAAAGCTTTCCACCCTCTTTCGCACGCAACTCTCCACAATTAGTCAAAACAAATGGGGAATGATTATTGTTGTGTTTTCTTTTCTTTTCTATTTATAATCCATAATCCACACTCCACAATATCTCCTTGTATATATACATACATACATGAAAGCAACAATGCACTTTCTAAGAGTTTAAAATTGTTCAACAAAATAAATGTTCTACAAAAAAATGCATCTGAAGGTACTATGACATTAGAAACAACAATTAAATTGGTGTAGAATCTGATTAAATGGGTTAATTACTTCATTATTATATGATCCAATGGTAATGTTAATTATTATTTTGACATACATGAAAATATTATTATTTTTCATTATTATATATACATACATACATACATGAAAACAACAATTCACTTTCTAAGAGATTACAATTGCTCAACAAAATTAATGTTTTACAAGAAAATGGTCCTAAAGAACTATTATCTTAGAAGAAAGAACATGGTGTTGAAATAGTATAGAAAGGGCTTGACATGACAGGTCCACAAGTGAGGGTGTTGACCAATCTTGAAAACTTGAATGCTGAAATGAAAGTTATTGATGATCAAACACCTATGACAGAGTTACAACAAAATGTGAAGTTGATTTTAGATAAGGTAGAGGTAGACGTTTAGAAATTTGAATCAAAATTTAAGTCACAAGAGTGAAGGAGAAGGAGAAGCTTTAGAAAGAGAAGGATGAGTGGCTTTAGAAAGAGACTGCATAGTAGAAACAATAGGTAGACAACATAGAGGATATTATAGGAGCCATTAGATAGAATCTAGGAAAGTGTTGTAGTAGGTAGTATGACATTGGAATCACTTGCAAGTATCTTTGAGAATTTACAGTCCAAATATCAAATTCTTATAAGAGTGTTTCAAGGTTGGGAACCACTTCAACATCCTTTGCATGGTTTAGAGGTAATGTCATTTTGCCAAAGGCTTCTTCAAGGGAATGTGCCTCATGATTATGACATTTATATAGAAGCAGAACTTTCTTCTTCAACTCCTTACACTCAACTCTTCACTAAAGTTATTCTTCAATTCCTTGCATATATGCAATTTTATCACCTTGAAAAACTGTATTTGATCTTGCTAGCTGGGAATAGTTGATTGTTCATTTATTGTACCTAATCTTATGATAGCTCTATAGGAATTCATAATCAACCCAACAAATCAGAAACTAGATCCATTTAATTGTTTATGGCTAGTTTCCTTCTAAAAATATCTGCTATGATATGTTTTTGTAAAATTTCTTGCAAACTCTACCCATTTTTCCTAGTCTACATTATTTTTGTTGAGGATCTTGAGGTAAGTCACTTAGCACAAGTTGAGTGAGGTTTATTGTTTTGTTATTTGAATTCTAGAATATGTATGCAACTAGATCAATTTTTGTTGTTGTGTAGCTAATATGTAATAAGCACCTTAAAAAAGATCTCTAGATATACATATTCAAAAGGAGATATAAAGAGATATCTATTTAGAAGGAAAAGAAACCAAATTTGAACACCCTTGAAGAAAATTGTAGAGCTAGGGCATGGCAAAAAAATCGTAGAGAAAGGGCAGAACACAACAAAAAAATCATAGAGAAAGGGCATGATATGGCAACAAAATTGCAGAGCAAGGGCATGACACCAAAATCAGAGAGAAAGGGCATGACAATGAAACATAGAGATCACAAGGACATGAAAACCAAATCATAGAGAAAGGACACAACAAAAAATTGTAGAGATATATATCACAGGAAAGAGATGTACCAAACACATGTGCATAATCATGAGGCTCATTCCCTTGCATATTTCATAACCCAATTAAATATGCATATATATCAACCCATAGCATCAACAACTATACCCATTGAATTGGTTATGGCTTGTTTCTTTCTAAAAATATTTGCCATGATATGTTTTTGTAAAATTTCTTGTGAACTCAACCCATTTTTCATAGTCTACATTATTTTTTTGTAGGTTCTTGAGGTAAGTCACTTAGCATTGGTTGAGTGAGTTTTATTGTTTTATTATTTGGATTTTGGAATAAGTATGTAGCTGGATAATATATGTAATAAGAACCTTGAAAAATATCTCTTTGAATATATAAAGAGACACATGTTTAGAAGGAAATATAAAGACATACATGTTTACAAGGAAAAGAAAAGAAAATTTACATACATACCCCTTCTCACCCTTGAAGAAAACCACAAAGCTAGGGCATGTAGATAACAAGGGCATGACACAACAATGAAATCGCAAAGCAAGAGCATGACATGATAATGAAATCACAAAGCAAGGTCATAACATAACAATGAAATCATAAAGAAAGGGCACCACAATGAAATGTAGAGATCACAAGATCACAAAAAACAAATGCATTGATCACAAGGGTGCCACGACAAAGTTCATACCTCTCTACCTCTTTCATGCGTAGCTCTCTCCAAAATTTTAAAAAAATGGAAAATGATTGTCATTTAAAAAAAAAAAATCCTTGCGAGGGCATCACAATTATGATGCCAACATCAGTATTACAATCTTTATGGGGATAATTGCCAAAAAAACCATGAAAATCACCAAAAATTACACTGCCATCAAAAATTGTCATCGTAATTTGACCCCAAATGTTGTAGTGAGTGATTCACACATGAATCCATCTCTCATGAGAATAAATGAAATATTTAGTGCTCATTAGATATAGGTTATGCTTATAGAGATGAAGCATCACAACTTCTAGGGAGGTCACTCATCCCAGTACTACTCTAGCTCAAGAATGCTTCACTATAGGGTTTCCTCCATGGTTAAAACCCACTCTACTTGCAACACTATTTGCAAAACCTTCACCAAGTGTTGTACCTTACGAACCATTCATTAGAAAGCCACTTAAGCTCATTAGTTGATTAATTATTGCTCATGATGCATGGGTCAATTAGTTTGACTCAAGAACTACACAATTAAATCCTAATAGCATATCACACTTTGAAAGGTTTAACCAAACAAGTCTTTGGTAATGGTGACCCGAGTTCTTAATTTAAAAAATAAATTAAAAATATATATTAATTCAATTTATAATTTGAGGAACCAAACATAGAAATGGATTCTTCCCAATCATCTTCAAGGTGAATCAAATGATTCTACTAAAATTGCAAAAAACATTTTCAAGATTTGTAAATCCTTGATTTGGCTAAGTCAAGATTTGTAGAAATCTCGACTTCTAGAATTCCACAAACCAAATGAAACCTTAGAATTGTATAGGAAATCTTTAAGATTAGTTTTCCTTTTAAAATATAAAGAATTGTTATGAAATGTTAGGGTCTCTACTTTTGGTGGAATTGACCTACAATTGGTATTGTCAAATTCTAGAATTATCATCTTTTAAGTTTGTTTGAACAAAACATAAAAAGGAATAGGCATTTATTAATTCTCATTTACCCTCAAAACTTGGATTTAAATTTTCTGCCCAAATAGGTGGAATTGGAATATCAATTCCAATTCTACTAAAATGAGAACTCGTGACCTAAATGGAATTATATATATTTTTGGTGTAACTTGTCTATTATGAATGCTTTAGAATTGTGGGGGAATTGTGATTGTAAATTCAAACCTTAGTTGGGCTATGGAAATCATTCTTGTTCTAAGAGTCAATGTTGACATGCTTATTCTCCCCATCAAAAAAATATTGATAATTAATGGTACCCAAAGCGGGATTATCAGTTAGGAGTTGGGAAAAAAATGGTCACTTTCTTTGTTTTTGTATAGACCCAATTCATCACCTAGAAATTGATTCTTGACCCTCATGACCTCTACCATTTTAAGAATGTATCATTCCACTTATAATTAAATTCACTGCACTAATGATACAATGAATTATTTGACAAACTCATATTTAATTCATTGTTTCCAAAAAAACTCAAATATCACCAAGTCTGAGAAATGTGCATACCAACACATACAAATTGATCTAGCATTTCAAAGATATATCAACATTAACATTGGTTGTATATATGCATTGGTCATTTAGATCTTAGTATAATTGCATTTAAAGAGTGTTAAGTTGGTTTTCTTATCCTTATCATACTTTATCAAACCCTTTCGTTTGGGTGAATTGCTATTTACAAGTGAATTTTGCTGGTCTAGGATGAAGTTTGTTGGTCTAGGATGAAATTAAAGTTATGTTCCACTCATAGAGAATTGGAGAATTCAATTTCAAAGAAAAATATAGGGTTTTTCACAGTTTCACCCTTTGGTTTTTAAAGAGTAGGCAGGGTATGATGAATTATGTTCGAATCATGTCAGACTTGCTCATGTAAGATGAGGTATTAAGGTGGTTTTCCAATTCTAGAATTGTAGAATCAAATGCGAAAAATGCTTCTTCTCACTATGAATTCCATGCGAACCAAACAATTTCAACCATATTCCAAAAATCATTTTCTAGATTTAAGTTTCATAAACTGTCAAATATAAGGATTTGAAAATTCTAACATTAATTAATTCAACCAAACAAATGGACCCTTAAGGAATGGAATATTAGTGCTACTAAATACTTAAGAGAATCATTATTAAGAAATATTAGTATTTTCTAAGATACAAAATATTTTCCAAAATATAAGAAATTATTAAGAAATATTAATCTTCCATAAAATACTAGAACATCATTGGAAACATTTATATTCTCTAATAAAATCTACTAGTTTATAATTTTATAGATATAAAAATTATTTTTTAAGTTTAATAATATACTTAAATATATTTTTGATTCATGTTGAATAGACTCAAATACATTTGCGCCTCAAAAATCTTGCCAAAAAATCAAAACCACAAAAAAGAGGTCCTGTAGCACTAAACCAAGTCAACCAATAGTAATTAAGATAGATAATTTATGTAAGATATTGAATAAATAAATTTATTAAAACACATTTTAAATTATGAGTATCATTTTTATTTTTATGATTTGAAAGAGAATCCGTATAGTTGCTATTTTTATTTGATAGGTTTAAAATTATAGTTGATATTTGTTTAACAATTAGATGAGTTTGAAGTAAAATGATCATATTAAAACTAGGTCATCTTTAAAAAAATGTAAGATCAATCATACACATCTTTTTCTAATACTTGTGTACATTTTTTACTTGTGTGTTGTGGCCTTGTATTTGTGGTGTGCAAATATGCAATAGATACAATAACTACTTGCCTTGACGTACATTTGCAAATGAAAGTCTTGGTGTTATTGAAGAATAGTGTTAGTAAGTTTCAATCTCAACCTTTGCAATATGAAGGATAATGATTCATGACAAATGTCAAGCTAGGTATTATGAAATGCTAATATGTAGTAGGAGGATTGTATATATCAAATGAAAGATACAATTACCTTTGTAAATGCAATTGAGTTTGATATGTGATCAAGTATGTATATGTATAGCCTCCAGTTAACAAAACCAAAAAGAAATCAAAGAAATCAAAACCTCATGTACAAAAATGAATGTGACATGCCATTATGAAGGATTGTAGATCTTGAATAAATTGGAATGGTAGATCTCCTCCCCTGAAGCCAACATTACTACCACCTTAAAGGAAGAAGCTTGATGTGAGGAGGAAATGCTTGAACTTTGATAAATGTTTGAACTCGTGTTTTCTTGATTGTTTGCATATGTCTTCTGTGTATATGGATCAAAGTATATGTATCTTGATTTCTAATGGATATGAAAATGAAGATCCCAAGCCTCCTATTATACTAGTATTTTGGATTGAAACAAAGTAGGCCAACCT
Organism: Cupressus sempervirens; assembly: GCA_028749045.1. Lineage (NCBI taxonomy): Eukaryota > Viridiplantae > Streptophyta > Pinopsida > Cupressales > Cupressaceae > Cupressus > Cupressus sempervirens. Next base: position 581,121,224 of record CM053783.1, on the reverse strand, counting down.
AGGAGAAGAAATTAATTAGAAACCTCGAGGCACTTTGGGTCTCATAACCACAAATCCTCAAAGAAGAGGCTGACTTGGTTAACCTCTTCTTGGGAATAGATTGACCTATTCTAGAATATAATGACCACATTGGCCTCTTCTTGAGGAAGGGCACATAGAAAGGTCTCAAAGGCCTTGTAGGAGGTGCAAAAAGAATTAAAAAATAATAGATTCACAAGAAGTTATGGCCAAAAAAGTGATAATACAACACCTAAAGGACCACATTAGAAGGCGGGAAGCAATACGATTTTCTATAGCTATAGTATCTAGCTAAAAGAAAAATAAACAACCATTATGAAATTGAACAAAAAGGAAATAGTATTGCTCACAAAAATTAATTGACTACATTGTTCTCTTTCTCATTAATAATATTGATTACATTATACATGATATATACAAATTCAAACCACATTTAATGAGAGAAAATTATGGTGAAGAGTTATCACCAATCATGCATGAGCAATTTTTGATTAAGGAAACTAGGTTTTAATGGGCTTTGAAACCCTTACACATCTAAACATAAAACATAGATAAAGCACTTAAAGTATCAAACAAACTAAAAGCAACATTTTGAAACAACCCCTACAGGGAAACAAGATAAAAACTAGACAAAATAGGGGAGCAAAACTAAAAATTAGGAGAGGTCCAAAAGGCAGGAGAGTTTCTTAGGTAATTTCTTTGATTATTTCCATAGCTTGAATTTGCAGCTCAAACATTCTTCTAGCTGCCTCTTTCATATCTGAGATATCTTTACAAGGTTCCTAGATGTCTTTCTTCTTTGTGTCGAATCTGATTCTCTTCCTTGATCCATCCTCAGGAGACCTATCTTTGGTACTATTAGGAGAATGGTCATCCTCCTATCTGACCTTGTGTTCTTCAATTTTGTTAATGAGCACCTTTATGTTCTCATTTTCCTCTTTGAGGATGTTGTAGCTTTGCTTAGCAATGTTTTGCATAGAGCCTTCCATGTGAACTCTACCACTCTATTATACATGTTCTTATCATCCTCTATTTTCCTATTCTAGAAACTGCAACTATCCCTCTCCAATCTGCTCATTCTGTATTTGAGCTCCTAGATTTCATGGAAAGTCTATTTAGTGGTTTGATAATTATCCACAACACTATTTTTTTTCATTTTTAAGCATGTCCATTTGAGGGTTTTCCTTTGTTATATCACTTAAAATCACGAGGGTTGGGTCAATTAGCTCCTTCGTTTGAATCATGCATGAGAAGTTAACAAAAGACTATCTCATTAATAGCATTAGTTTGGCAAAAATCACAGTGAAAACTAGAGGATAATCATCAAGACTGAACTAATATGATGGTTGAAATTATAAACACTAACACCCTCCCTTAATTCCAACAAGGGAGAATAAAAATAATGTAAGAAAATAGAAAAGGTCTTTTATGACAAGAAAAATGTAGATATTTGTCAGATGATAACCACCATAATGTTGAACGAAGAACCTTCTTTGAAATGAAGATGATGATCAAGATCAATCAACATGAGTGCCCATAATGACACTACTTGGGTAATGAGCTCAGATGGTAAATAAAGGAAAAAAACCTACCAATCAAATCAAAGATATAATAGATAGTAATATGCATAGCTCCCTCAACCAAAGAATATATGGAAAAGAGAGGCAAAACACATATCATTCAAGGATGTGGATGATACACAAGTCTGTATGAGTGACCCTAATCACACTACTCAATCATGTAAAATTTTTTTTTTGATTAAAGATATAGGTGCTAGATGTCCATAAATATGATCAACTATGGAATCAAAAAAGCATTCACACAAAGAGGTGTGATATATCCACAAAACTAGATCATTGCTATAGAGAAAAAAGAAAGCAAGACACATGCAAAGAGAGCAAGAACTTGACGATGTAGAATTGGATCCAACCTCTAATGTCATGGCTTTCTGATGCAAGCATGTGCTCATGGGCCTAATCATAATCGGTAGCTTCTATTTAAAATAATTGTATGACATAGAAAGAAAAATGTTAAAAAATCTACTCTTTCAAGCTTTGATCTATTTACTTATTAAAAAAAATGCTTCTTCTTCCATCTCTCTAAGCTCTCTAAGCTTTGATACCATGTAAAATTTACTACAACTGTATGATCTAGCTAAAGAAAAATAAATAATCATTATGAAATTGAACAAAAAACATAGAGACACTCACAAAAATTTATTGATTACATTGTGTTCTTTCTCATTGATAATAATGATTACATCATGCATGATTTATACAAATTGAAACCACCTTTAATAGGAAACAATTATGGTGAAGAGTTTCTATTGTCACCAATCATGTATGAGCAGTTAACATGAGACTATCTAATTAATAACATTAGTTTGGAAAAAGTCACCATCAAAACTAGAGGATTATTGTCAAGATTGAACTAATCTGATATTCCAATTGGAGAGAATACAAATAATTCAATAAAAGAGAAAAGGTCTTTTATGATAAGAAAATTACATATATCTGTCAAATGATAACCACCATAGTGTTGAACAAAGAACCTTCTTTGAAATTGAGATGATGACCTTGATCAATCTACATGAGTGGCCACAATGACACTATTCAAATAATGAGTAGATGGAAAACAAAGAAAAAAAATCTTCCAATTAAATTGAAGATACAATAGACAATAATTTGTATAGCTCCCTCAAACAAAGAATAGATAAAAAACAGAGGCAAACCATCTATCATTCAAGGATGAAAATAATGCATGAGTCTATATGAGTGACCGTAATGACACTACTCTACCATGCATGAACAAATTTTTGATTGAAAATATAGGTGCTGTATGTCCATAAATATGATCAACTATGGAACCAAAGAAGTATTCATACAAAGAGGCAAGACAAATCCACAAAACTAGTGCATCACTACAGAGAAAAAGAAGGCAAGACATATGCAAACAAAGCATGACATTGACCTTACTCTAATGTAGAATTGGATTCAACCTTTAATTCCATGACGTTTCCATGTGAGCCTGTGCTCATGTTCTTTAAGCATATTTTGAAGGATTTGAGCAATACAATTCCACAAAACCTAAAGAACACATGCATGCAAGAATCTATTACAAAATAGAAAAGCCAAAGAAGAGGCAAGGGTTTTGCTCTGAGAATATACAAATTATATAATGAAACAAAAAAGAATGAGACATATTTACAAAAGATCAATCCTTATAGAAGGAGATTGAAAAACTTAAAAGGGAGACCCTAAGGGGTAAATGACATTTAATAATCATTAATTAATTATTAAATGGGAATGCAAAGTGCATAAAGTGAAATATTAAGAAGGGAGTAAAGGTAATTTAATATTATTTATATGCACTTTGCATTCTCATTTAATAATTAATTAGTAATTATTAAATTTTGTTTACCTCGTAGGGTCTCCCTTTTAGGTTTTTCAATCTCCTTTTGTAAAGATTGATCTTTTGTAAGTATGTCTCATTATTTGTATATTCTCAGAGAAAATCCCTTTCCTCTTCTTTATCTTTTCTTCTTTGTAATAGGTTCTTGCATGAATGTGTTCTATAGATTTTGTGGATTTGTATTGCTCAAATCCTTTATGGTATCAGAGCCTGACCTATTGTAGCTTGTTCTTATTTAGAGAAAAAGAAGAACAAGGGTTTGACATAATAGGTCTAGCTTTTTTGGGTATTTTCTATAAAAATAGGGGGTCTCTAATTTTTGGAGCACTTTGAGGCCAAATAGACATCATGGTTGGATTTGAAAGGCGTCAAAATAATGCAAGACCATCTTGAGTGTAAGAGAAATCTTGCATCAACCAAAATTATTTAATTTCACTTGTTCAAATAATGGTTGTCTTAGTACAGAGTTGATTTTTGTGGAGACTTGCTACTTAGTAAGTTAGTCATACGAGATCGGAATGTCCTAATTTTAGAGGTGGATATTCATCTTGGATATATCAACCTACCAGTTGAGGCTTAGTGCCATATCAAGTATATTCATGGATTTATTGCAAATTTTTGGTAGATAAACTTTAGGCTCACCACTTAATGCCTAAAAGTGCTCAAATGAGGTTAAAAAACTTGACAAATGAGCACTTGCAATGTTTTGAGCATGTAGATTAGAAGTTGAGGTTTCCAAAAAGTGGTTATAATAGCCAATCAAAGTAATGGTTTGAGAGTTATGGCCTTATGATGTTGGGCTAACCAAAAATTCTAAAATAAATGTCAAAAATGTATTTGGCTGACTCTTTTTGTATTTTTAAGGTCTTTTGACCCTAGGTATTAAGTTTGGGTATCTAGAACCTTCTCGAGTCACATAAAATTGCCTATTTAAGAAATGCTCAGACATTGTCTAGGACAACTCTAGGTGATAGTTCACAACTTTGTCTTGTAGATTACTGCAATGAAGGTGCCCATGTGGGCTAGCATATTGTAATTCTAAATTATATAATTCTGCATTTGTGGTGATAATAAGAAACCCATATTTTGTTCTCAAAAATTATTGTTGTTTATTTGTTTCTATTATGTATTTATGGTATTAAGGGGAGCACCCTTCATCAAGAGATATCAAAGCTAGATTTCTTGAGTGTGTGGATAGATCATTGACTATGAGGTATTCTACACAAGGACTATGGTTTGGATTGAGCATATAGATAGATTGTTGATTATGAGGTAGTTTGCACTAGGGTTTTAGTGGAAGCGCGAAATGCCTTCACAAAGAGAGTGTGGTGGAACAGTCAAAGGTGTTACACCTGAGTATTTTGGAACCCTCAAGAAGAAAATACAAGCATTACAAGAACACATGTGCAGAGGAATAAATCTTGTTGTAGGAGATGATGAAAGTGAGGATGAAAGAAAAGAAGGAAATCTGGACCAAGTCATAGTAGAGGAAGTTCTTAACCTAGAGGAGGTGAACATTTTTAAGGCCATTCCAGTATAGGAAAAAGACCTACCTTTGATGTTCCCACATTTTTGAGAAATCTCAACCCAAAGGAATTGATTGATTGGATCAATGAATTAGAAGAGTACTTTGAATATGAAGATATTGAAGATCTAGATAGGGTCAATTTTGTAAAGCTAAACTGAAGGGTCATGCAAAGATCTAGTGGCATGAGATCTAGTTGGAGTGGAATAAAAGAGGAAATGACAAAATCACCAGATGATATTAGATGGTAGCTAAAATAATGTGACAGTTCATTCCCATGGATTATGAGCTTGATCTATTGAAGAAAATGTACGGGTTGAAGAAAGAAGGAAAATCTATTCAAGAGCATACCAAAGAGTTCTATCAAGTTCTCATTAGAACTAGCCATAAAAGAGTTGATAAGGAGAAAATAGCCTACTATCTTAATGGATTAAGGCCAAGCATTCAAGAGGGGCTAAGTCTTGTTTGAGTGACTAGTATTGAGGAGGCATACTAATTTTCCGTAAGAATTGAGGAGAAGCTATGTAAAAAGTTTAATAACAAAAATAGTGGTAGAGGTCATAGTGGAAGATCTAGCGGATGATCTTATGGAGGCCAAAATTATGATCAAAAGAACAAGGATGAGGCTAGAAGTAGCAATCAAAACTAGAGGAAAAAAAATTCCAAATGTTTCCATAATTAGAATAATATAGATTAGAGAAGAAGAGGATGAGGAAAAGGATCTGGAAGAGGAGGTTTTTGTGGAAAATGTTTTTAATGTGGGGAGGAAGGGCATCGAGCATTTGAATGTTCTCAGTGCCAAGGAAGGATAGATTAAAGGATAGAAAGGCCAAGCCAGAGTTGCATATGTTGACAAAGATGCCAAATTATCCCATTTTGAAGATGTTAAAGAGGAGAAGTCCTAGTTAATAAAAGAGTCTTGTTGAGTAGTGAGAATAAAATTGATCAACGAAGGATCTTGTTTTACATAAGGTGTAAATGTGAAAGATAAGTGTTGTGATGTGATAATTGAAGGTGAAAGCACTGACAATATAATATTAGAAAATATGGTCACGAAGTTAAAGCTAAATAGATAGAAACACCTGCATCTATATTATATTTGCTAGGTGCAAGATGACCACAAGGTCATGGTTAGTGAGCAAGGCTCGGCGAAGTTAAAGATTAGAAGCTACTAGGATGAGGTGTTGTGTGATATAATACATATGGACATATGTCATATGTTGTTGGGTAGGCCATGATAGTTTGACAGACATGTTGTACATGATAGGTGAGAAAATACCTACACTTTGACAAATGATGGAGTCGAACATAAGTTGAAGTCATTGAAAGAGAAAGAAGAAAAGGTATATAGTGCTACTAGAACATGTTTTGTTGATGGAAAGGAGTTTCTTAAAGGTATGAAGCATAAGCATATATGTTTTGTTGTAATTCCAAAAGATGGTAAAGAAGAATTAGAGGAGGTACCTACAAAAGTTGCAAATTTATTGGGAGAGTTTCCTGATATTGTGTGAGATAATGTACCTAATGGATTACCCTTAGTGAGGAAGATCAATCGCCAGATTTATTTTATTCCAAGAGCTAGTTTTCCAAACTAGGCAGCACACAAAATGACACTAGCAGAAAGTGAAGAGTCAAAAAGATAAGTTCATGTGTTGTTGCAGAAGGGGTTGATTCAAGAGAGTCTAAGTCCATGTGTTATACCAATAGTATTAGCACCAAAGAAGAATGGAGTATGTGCACAAATTCTCATCCTATCAAAAAGATCACAATCAAGTATAGATTTCCATTGCCAAGGATGGATGATATTATGGACTATTTGAGTGGAGTTGTGTATTTCATAGAGATAGATTTGAAGAGTGGATAGCATCAGATTCACATCAAAGGAGATGAGTGGAAGACTACCTTCAAGATAAAGGAAGGATTGCATGAATGTTTAGTCATGCCTTTTGGGCTAACCAATGCATTGAGCACTTTCATGCAAATCATGAATGAGGTATTGAAGGATTTTTTGGGTAAGTTTGTCATTGTTTACCTAGATGATATTTCAATATTTAGTAAGACATTAGAGGAGCATTTGATGCATATACCAAAGGTGCTTAATAAGTTGAGGGAAGAAAAGGTGTTGATAAACTTAAAGAAGTGTAGTTTTGTGAAGGAGTTCATGTACTTGGGATTTGTAGTCTAAATAGAAGGTTTGAAAATGGACCCAAAGAAAGTGAAGGCTTCCCTTGAATGGACTACTCCAAAGAGTGCTATAGTGGTGAGATCTTTTCATGGATTGGCTAGTTTTTACAAAAAGTTCATAAGAGGTTTCAATAGTATTTGTGGACCCTTGATTGAAACAATGAGAGGGGATAGGAAATAATTTAAGTGGACTATAAGAGAAGATAAGACTTTTAATCTTTTGAAAAAAAAAGTTACAAAGTAGCTTGTTTCAGCACTTCCATATTTTAACAAGGTGTCTCAAGTAGATTTTGATGCTAGTGGTACTACAATAGGATTTATTTTGAGCCAAGAAGGTAGACTTGTTGCTTATTTTAGTGAGAAGTTGAATGATACCAAAGAAAATATTATGTTTATGATTGGGAATTTTATGCTATAGTTTAGGTATTGAAGAAGTGGAGATACTATCTTCTTCCTAAGGAGTTTGTTTTGTACAATGATCATCAAGCTTTGCAATTTTTGAATAGTCAAGGGAAATTGAACCAAAGACACTTAAAGAGGGTTGAGTTTTTGCAGAGTTGTACATTTTTTTTGAAACATAGGAGTGGGAAGTCAAATATAGTTGTAGATTTTCTTAGTAGAAGATGACTTTTGCTACTAGAAATGCAGATTGAGGTGGTTGGGTTCAAGGAACTTAGTAATTTGTATCTAGATGATCCTAATTTTGGTGAAGCATGGAAGGCTTGTCTAGAACCTATTACACTTGATAGGAAATAATGGTTAGATTTCGTAATCCAAGATGGAATGTTGTTCGAAGGAAGCCAGTTGTGCATTCCCAAAAGTTAAATGAGAGAAAATCTCATCAAGGAGAAGCATAGTGGAAGATTGGTTGGACACTTTGGGAGTAAGACCATTGATTTTGTTGTTCAAACTATTATTGGCCACAATTGCAGCAAGATATAAAGAAGTTTTATATAGAGTTGTAGAGTATGTTAGATAGAAAAATGGGTGAAGTAGAATATGGGGTTGTATCAGCCATTACTTATACCAAAGAAGTTGTACGAGGATGTTAGCATGGATTTTGTTCTTGGATTCCCAAGGACTCAGTGATAGCATGATTATATTTTTGTGGTGGTTGACATTTTTTCAAAGATGAGACATTTCATTCCCTATAAGAAGGCTAGTGGTGATGATCATGTGGTAGAGTTATTTTTCAGAGAAATGATGAGACTACATGGTCTGCCAAAGAATATAGTTTCAAATTGAGATACCAATTTTTTTGGGTATTTCTAGTGTACATTGTGGAAGAAATTGAAGACAAATTGAAATTTAGTTCATCACATCATCCACAGACTGATGGACAAACATAAGTTGTGAATCATAGTTTGGGAAACTTGTTGAGATGTTTGGTTGGTGATAAACCAAAAGGATGGATCTAATTTTATTACAAGATGAATTCACATATAATAATTATATCAACATGTTTGGTAAATCACCATTCCAGATTGTATGTGGGAGCAATCCCAAATATGCTTCTGAATTGAGGTAGTTGGATAAAGGAGAGATAAGTAGTCTAAAGTAGAAGGATTTGCTAAACCTTTGAAGAATATCCATGAGGAGGTGAGGAAGCACATTACAAAGATGAATACACAATACAAGGCTAGGGAAGATGTGAAAAGGAGATATAAGGAATTTCAAGTTGGAGATGAAGTCATGGTTCATTTGAGAAATGAGCATTTTCTAGTGGGTACATATAATAAGGTAAAAATGAAGAAGTTTGGACCATGCAAGATAGTGAAAATACATTATTCTGGAAATGCCTATGAAGTAGAGTTGCCTACTAAACTAAATATTTCACTAGTATTTAACATTTTAGATTTGATAGAGTATTATGAAGGAGGTGGTGGAGATGAAGTTGCAAAAATGCAGTGGAGTATTGCAATAGATAGTTTGGCTATAAAGGAGATTGAGGAGATACTAGACAATCGTGTTGGAAAAAGTACAAGGAACAAAGCTTATGAAGAATACCTAGTCAAATGGAAAGGGATGCTAGTAGAAGATTCATTATGGCTAGCAAGGGAGAAGGTTAACCATCTTGGCTTTCCTCTAAATACGTAAGGTATGACAATGTAACTTCTCAAATTACCTTGGGTGTTTAATGCAGGAGCATCTTGAGTGTAAGAGAAATATTTCATCAACCAAGGGTTGTATTAGTCCATAGTTGATGTCTGTGGAGGCTTTTTACTTAGTAAGTCAGTCATACAAGCTTGAAATGTCCTAAATTCAGAGGTAGATATTCATCTTGGATATATCAGCCTGCCAGTTGAGGCTTAGTGCCATATCATGCATATTCATGGATTTATTGCATATTTTTGGTTTGCAATCTTGGTATATAAACTTTAGGCTCACCATTGAAGGCCTAAAAGTGCCTAAATGAGGCCCAAAAACTCAACATATGGGTGCTTGCAATGACTAAATTTGTAAATTAGAAGCTGAAGTTTTCAAAAAGTGGTTATGATAGCCAATCCGAGAAATGGTTTGAGATTTATGGCCTTCCAAAGTTGTGCTTACCAAAACTTCCAAAATAAATGTCAAAAATGTATTTGGCAGACTCTATATGTATTTTTAGGATCTGTCGGCCCTAGGTATTAAGTTTGAGAATCTACAACCTTCAGAGGTGATAAAAACTTGCCTATTTAAGAAATGTCTTAACATTGTCTAGGATAACTTTGGGTGATAGTTCACAATTTTGTCTTGTTGATTACTATAATGAAGGCTTCCCATGTGGGCCAACATATTGTAATTCTAAATTCTGTAATTCCACATTTAGAGCAATAATAAGAAGCCCATATTTTGAATGTGAAAATTGTTGTTATTTCTTTATTTCTATTATGTGTTTATGGTATTAAGGGGAGCACTCTTCATCACAAAATCTCCATTTTTCATATAAAATATGCTACTTTTGGACAATGTTGATTGGGGAGGCAAAACAATTTTGCATGCTAGGGTGGCATGGCCTTTGGCATGCAATCCAATGTAGGTGAGTATGATTTTTTTATAAAGAAATTAAAAAAGTGGTTTTTAACATCACTATAGTCAATTAACCACAATAACACCACTAGCAGCCCCTCTACTCATCGCAGTGACCCCCACTCAAATGCATTGACGTAGACTTGCTGCCACTAGCTTTGCATTGCCATGCTAGCTTTGCCACCATTCCTCCACTCAACTCATCCATCTTTCATGCATGACCAATCCACCACCCAAGTGTGACCACCATACCACTAGTGGTGTTTGTAATTATTTGTATTTTTATTTAAAAATTAAAATATAAAATTTAGCCTTCTGGAGGCGCTAACAGTCTTTTCGCTCTTACTTGCGCATATGGAGGTGTTTTTTTGATCCAGAAGAAGTGCTAGGAAGATGATTCAGAGATAAAGATGATGGTGAAGGTATTTTTGTATTTTTTTCCATTTTAGCACCTATTTGTTCACTCAAAGTCAGATGATGTCTCCTATCTTCTAGGGGGCATAACTTTCTCATTATTGCTCTATTTTTTGATCCGAAAGAAGTGTCAAAAAGATTTTCTAGAGCATTTTCCAAATTCTCTATCATTTCACTATTATTTTTATACCAAGTATTTTTCATACACATTTTTTTTCCCTATATTCTTGTAAACACATTCCTTCTATAAGCTATGGATTGATTTTTTTTCCATTGTGGGGGTTCTTTTTCATTATTTTCTATTACAATATCAACATATCAAAAAGATTCAAAAAACTTTCTTAAAATAGAGGCCAAGACCTCTTCTTATCTAGTACTTTTAAACCCAAACAACTATCACACATGGAAATCTCATATGCAATGACGTATGCATTCAAAGGGTTTGTGGTCTTATTTAGATACAATGTAGCTATATTTAAGAGTCAATATCAGATTTTGCAACATAGGAATAAGATGGATAAAGCCATGGGTCTAATTTTTTGGAGTGTTTTAGATAACTTACAATTTCATCTTGATGAGTGTACTACTTCTCAAGAAATGTGGGACAAGTTCAAGGACTTATTTGGTACCATCAAAAAATTTAGAGTACTTCAAATTGAGGTAGAGCTTACTTCTCTTGTACAAGATGCAATAAAGAAATTTGTTATAGGGATGTAGGAAAGAGAAGACAGATAAGGAGTGCATCTATTTGATTCTATCAAAGCTTCAAGGAAACTTTCAAATTTTCTTTTCTAACTTCCATTCCACTATGGATGCTCTAGGTCCCAAATTTACCATGCCCACTTTTGAGGTATTTTTTGACTGACTGACTAGAGATTAGTCCAAGCTTACACAGTTAGATACTATCATAGGTTTGAAGAAATAGGCATTGGTTGCTCAAACATCTACAGGGAAGCTAAAGCAAAAATTGAAGCCTAAGACATATTCATTAGGTAGTGAGATTTCCTCCAAGCCTACTCCTAAATCAAATGCTCAGAAACCCACTCCGAAGGGTAAATCTTTGAAGTTCGGTTAGTCTTCCTCCAAGACTAAGAAATACACTAGTGATCCTTACAATTTTTGTGGAAAGAAAGGACATCTAATTTCCAAGTGTTTGAAACATCTTGAGGCTTTAGAGGAGGCCATGCAGTAGTTTAGTATTGCTTCTCTAAAGCCATCACCTCTTCTTTAAGGGAAAGGACATGCTCTTTCTGCATGAGCATTGTCTTCTATAACTGCTTAGGTTATTGATTCAAGTGCTTCCCACCATATGACACACTCACCTAATTTGGTTACCTCACTTGCTCATAGTGTTACTACATAGATTATAGTTGGTGACTCCAAACAACTTTTAGTCATAGGTTTAGGAACTATCACTTTAGAGGGTGATTCACTATAGGATATTCCCTTGGCTTGGGACATTTCTACAAACATCTTTTCTATCTTTCAGATTTTTCATTTTGGCTCTAGTAAGATAGTTGAGTTCTCACCACATGATGTGGTTATTCAAGACCTCCATGATCCTGACTTGATTGTTACTACTACGAGTGTTGATCTTTAGTCTCACTTATGTCAATTTGATGGCTTTGAGAGCTCTAATTATATAGGTGTTTCTCTTATTTCTCATGCAGGCACAGTGCAAATCTTTGGCATGAGCATTTTGGCTATATCAACTAAAGATATCTACCTTAGTTCTCTTATACTAATGATGTTTGTCAAGGTTGTGCGCTTGGAAAACATCACAAAGATCCATTTTTGGTAGGTAGATCCACATGTACTAACACACTATTGCACTGAGCATGGTTTATAGCATCAATTCATAGTTCCCTATACCCCTCAACAGAATGGGGTTGCAAAGAGAAAGAACATGACATTACAAGAGATGGCCAATTGTATGATACAGTCTCAAGCTATGAGTTCTTCATTTTTGGTTGAGGCTATCAATTATGCCAATTATATTTAGAATCAAATGCATCATTATTAGAAATATAAAAGGAGTAAGTGAGAGGGGAGGGGTGAATCAGTTACCACTAAAACAATTCCAAATCCCTTAGATATCAATATAGACTTCTTATTAACTCAAATCCTTGCACAACTCAATTATAACTATAAATTCACTATAACTTAGTTAACAAAGCAATCTTGAGATATTAATGTGTATTAACCTTTAGTAACTTAGTTATAGAAAGATAAAGCAGTAAAAAAAAACATGAACACATGAGACACCAAGATTTAATGTGGAAACCCAATTTGGGAAATCCACCAATGCAACTAGTTATAACTTTTCACTTTTCTAAAGTGAGCCCTATTAGGATTCAATCATGTTTAAGGTTATAAAATACATTGTTAGGTGTGATCCTATTGAAGGATTTCAATCACCCTATTAGGAGTGGCCTTGTTAGAGGTCTTAAGACACTTCAATCTAGAAATGCCACCTTGTTAGAGGATTTAGAAAATGACTATTAAGTCAACTCTGTTAAGAGATTTCTTTGATTGATTTGATTAATGAAGCAACTGATTTATAAATTTAGATTTACTCTTCTTGCTTATCATATGAAGCCTCCTCGAGAAAAATAATATTTGCATCTCTTTGGATGCTCTACTCTTAATCAAACATCCTTCTTTATTCACATATTATCTTCTTCTACAACTTCCATATTTCAATCCACAACTTGACCTTTCATATATATGAAACCCAATGTCAACTTAGCTTGAATACCTTTACAAATAAAAAATTAAAATCCACTAAGTCAACTTATAGTTCTAGTGTAAGTTGACTTATATTGAAACTAGGTCACTTGGTTACCACCGAGTTCCTTGGTAATTGACCTGAATCAACTTATACAGAACTCCTTTGGTAACCAACCTGAATAAATTTACACTAAACTCCTTTGGTAACTGACCTAACTCAATTAACACTTGATCACTGAACTTGGGTTCTTCTGGACTTCTTCTTGGCTAATACTAGAGTCTTCTAAGCTTGGTTACTACTAGTAGTGCTTGATTAGAGTGTAACATTTCTATAACATCAATGACAATATACAATTGAATAATTGTTTTTAGCAATGTCCCTCTTTGACATTGATGGCAACACATCATGTCATAAGAAAATAAAACTTAGAGAAATCAAAATTATTTATAAATTTTATAATATCCTTAGTTTCATTCTAATTCTTTATCCATGCAAACTCTCTTTGAGATTGTCCCTCTAACATCTTAACTTTAGACTCCATCTAATCAACTTCTCCCTCATGTTGATACACAAGTTTCTTCATTTGATTCACCAAAGTATATTTCAATTCTTTTGATATGACATATTTAATCTCTACCTCTTTGACATCAAATACTAAAGACTTTATACAATGAGTTTATAATGTACCTTATATATTGATTCATATGTAATGAGCTTTGACTTCTTTGCATCAACTTGATAGATCTTCAATGTAGTTTGGTTGATGATGTTGAACCCTTGGAATTTGGTCTTTGATTATTGTCATTGATGTCAACAATGAAACTATAATGAGCATATGATATGATTAACATCATTTAATTATCTTATTTGATGTCCTTCAATATTGTTCAAGATATATTCAAGAGAAACACTTAAGTGCTATACAATTAACATGTAATTTTTACATTGTTAAGAAAATGGTTATAAAAAAATAGTTTTAACTATGAGAAAGTTGATAAGATTTTTTTCTCAATTCATCTCCAACTATCATACCTTTTTGAAAAGGCATTTGAGTTAACTAAAATGGGTCTTTGTTAGTTTTTGCATATCACATGTATGGAAAAAGGAAAAGTCTGTTTATTAGAAGTAGTTACCAAATTGTTATGACAATTTTACAATTTTGAGCAGTTTTGGTATATTGTAAGTTTGGGGTATGTACCTTCCTCCAAAATTTTGAATTTCTTGGTTTATAAGGAGAGGATGCATTCCTCTAATACATTCAATAGGTGGGTTTTACATAAGTTGCAAGATTTTTGTGGAATTCCTTGTAGACCGAACAATTTGTAGGCAGATTTTTAACTTAAAAGAAGAAGGTAATGCCTTATGTTTCTATTTTCATATTTGTGATTTGATTTTCATTGTAGAAGTTTATTAGAGGTAGAAGAAGGGTTGTATATTTCTTCATTCATTCATATTAGTATTTGATCATATCTTTTAATGGAAAAGGAAAATGTATTTGGATATTAGATGTTTTGAGGAGAATAGAAGTATATCTTGCATTATGTCTTTGACAAGAATTTGAAACTAGTGATTCATGATTTGTGTTGTAACAGAGATGATCCTCTAATTTTATATCTCATTTTTTCATTTTGGAAGTTGGTGCTTCAGGTGTAAGGGATTGGTGTTCCTTCAAATTGGTATTTCTAAAATAGGGTGTTGGTGCTTCCCAAGTTGTAGCTCTAAAATATTTTCCCAAGAAGCCAATAAAGTTTCAGATTCAAAGTGGTTTTTTACCCTAAGGGTTTTTCCATGTTAAAATATTGTGTTATTTTTTTATTTATTAACTATCTTGCTTGTGTGTTAACTTTTATAACTTGTAATTATTTCAAGTTTTGAAAAGTATTTTAAACCACTGATTCACCCCCCTCTCGATGGTGTTTGTATTCCAACATATGCATCACTAATCTGTACTCTAGTGAGAATTAGATAGGGGAATGATCCCTAGCTTTCCTCTAGGATACAAAAGTGCATCCTTAGGTAATGGTTTCATAAATATATTAGCAACCTGCTCCTTTGTGTTCACATATTCCAATCTAACCTCTTTATCTTTTACTAATTCTCTCAAAAATTGATACTTGATTGTAACGTGTTTGGTCTTAGAGTGCATCACTAGACTTTTGGATATATTGATTGCACTTGTGTTATCATAGTATATAATCATTGGATCCTTGATTTCTTCCTTTATTCCTAACAAAAGTTGCTTGATCTAGACTGTGTTGGAACAATAAACTACTATAACAACATATTCTGCCTCTACTATAGACTAAGAGATACAATTTTTCTTTTTACTTGTTCATGATACTATCCTCTTTTCAAGAAAGAATACTCCTCCACTACTGCTTTTTCTATCATCAACACTTGCAACCTAATCTACATTAATAAAGACTTTCAACTCAAGGTTTCCTCCTTTCTTGTACCATGGATCATAGTCTTGAGTACCTTTTAGACATCTCATAATTCTTTTGATAGCCATCATATGATTTTCTTTGGGATTTATAGTGAACCTTGTAACTATACCAACTGCTAATAAAATATCAAGTCTTGTGTGAAAAATATACCAAAGTTTCCCAATCATAGTGATTCATGATTTGTGTTGTAACAAAGATGATCCTCCAATTTTGTATCTCATTTTTTCATTTTGGAAGTTGGTGCTTCTTTTATTCATGAAGTTGGTGTTTCAGGTGTAAGGGATTGGTTTTCCTTGAAATTGGTATTTTTGAAATAGGGTGTTGGTGCTTCCTAGAGTTGTAGCTCTAAAATATTTTCCCAAGAGGAAAAAAAAGTTTCAAATTCAAAGTGGTTTTTTACTATAAGGGTTTTTCCATGTTAAAATATTGTGTCACTTTTTTATTCATTAACTATCTTTCTTGTGTGTTAAATTTTATAACTCGTAATTGTTTCAAGTTTTAAAAAGTATTTTAAACCACTAATTCACCCCTGTCTCAGTGGTGTTTGTATTCCAACATATGCATCACTAATCTATACTCTAGTGAGCATCAGATAGGGGAATGACCCCTAGCTTTCCTTTGAGATACTAAAATGCATCCTTAGGTAGTGTTTTGGTAAAAATGTCAGCAACTTGCTCCTCTGTGTTCACATATTCCAATCTAACCTCTTTATCTTGAACTAATTCTCTTAGAAAATGGTACTTGATTGCAATGTATTTTTTCTTAGAGTGCATCAATGGATTTTTGGATATTTTGATTACACTTGTGTTATCATAGTAGATAATAATTGGGTCCTTGATTTCTTCCTTTATTCCTAACAATAGTTGCTTGATCCAGACTATGTTGGAAAAATTAACTACTGTATCAACATATTCTGCCTCTGCTATAGACTGAAAGATACAATTCTACCTTTTATTTGTCCATGATACTAGCCTCTTTCCAAGAAAGAATGCTCCTCCACTAGTTCCTTTTCTATCATCAATGCTTCCAACCCATTTGCATTAGTAGAGACTTTCAACTCAAGGTTTCCTCCTTTCTTGTACCATGGACTATAGTCTTGAGTACCTTTTAGAAATCTCATAATTCTTTTAATAGACATCATATGATTTTCTCTAGGATTTATAGTGAACCTTGTAACTATACCAACTACTAATATAATATCAAGTCTTGTGTGAAAAATATACCAAAGTTTCCCAATCAGAGATCTATAGGTAGTTAGATTTACTTCTTTTGAATCATCATTCTTTGATAGTTTGTGTCTAGTAGAAATAGGTGTTCTAACTAGTTTGAAATCTTCCATTACAAAGCTCTTCAATATCTCCTTGATATATTTTGACTGAGTAAGATAAATGCCATCCTTCATTTGATGAAATTGTAAACCAACAAAGAATTATGTCTCTCCAAACATTGACATTTCAAATTCTTTCCTCATTTCTTCAGAGAATGATTTACATATGTCATTATAACCTGTGAATAATATATAATTCACAAATATTTCTACTAACAATGTCTATTTTGTGGTCCTTCTTTAATATACAGACTACTGTTATCATTAGTTCTATGAAAACCAATCTTTACCAAGTATTTGTATAGCCTCTTGTACCATGCTCTAGGAGCTTATTTTAGACCATACAAAGATTTTTGTAACATAAAGACCATGTCTCTTTTATTTCAATCAATGAAACCTTTAGGCTGATCAATGTAAACTTCTTCCTCTATAATTCCATTCAAGAAAGCTATTTTTGCATTCATTTGATATACTTTAAATCTTTTGAATGCAACATATGCAAGCATTATTTTGACCCCTTCAAGTCTGGCAACAAGAGAAAATTTTTCTCCATAGTGTGTACCTTCTTCTTGAACATATCCTTTGCACACTAGCCTTGCCTTATTTCTTGATACTTCACCATTTTCATTCAATTTGTTTCTAAATACCCACTTTGTTCCAATTACATTTTTGTCCTTGGGTCTAGGAACAAGAATCCAAGTTTTTTTTTTTTTTTTTTCATCTCAATCTCTTCATTCATTGCCTCTATCCAACTTTCATTATTAAATGCATCCTTAATGATTCTAGGTTCAAATTTAGTAAGAAAACATGTACCTTTTAATTTTTTCCTTGTCATTGTACCTTCTATCTAATATTCAATTATTTGTTTAGGTCCATGTTGCCTTCTAACATATCTAGCAAGTATAGGTTCCTTTCTTCTAGATTTTGGACTTGATTCACTAGGTACACTATGTTCAAAGTTTATGTGGAACTCTAAAATATGCTCTCTTTCCTCTATTTGAGACTCAATTCCCATAGTTTGTGACCTAGGTTCCTCTTTTTAGGACTCAGTTTGAACCATCTCCAACTCGAGTTGCTCTAGTTGCGACTCGGGTTGAACTACAGACTTAGGTGACTTGGGTGGTGTTGACTATTGGAGTGATGCTATCTACTATTGTCCAATCACATTTGTTTGTACCTTTGATGAAGTGTCAAGCTCAAAATAAACATAATTTTTGTAGTCTTTAGGTTCCTTATTTCTTTGTTCTTCACTCTTTTTTGCAAACTCATCAATTTTTACATGTACACTTTCTACAACTTTGTGAGTAGCAAGATTCAAACATTTATATTCTTTTCTCTTGTTGGAATACCCTGGGAATATGCCTTCATCACTTTTTGGATCAAATTTTCCTTTCCTTGTCACTTTCAAGATATAACACTTTCTTTCAAATACTTTGTAATAACATACATTAGGTTTGTAGCCATATCATAATTCATAAGGTGTATGATCTATACCTTTCTTTAGTTGAGCTTGGTTCAAGGTATGAACTACTGTGCTAATTGTTTCTTTCCAGTATTTGGATGCAATATTTTTCTCTATCATCAGTGCTCTTGCACAATCCATGATGGATCTATTCTTTATTTTTATTGTTCCATTCTGCTAAGGTGTCCCAAGTACATGTACATGTCTTTTGATTCCTCTTTCATTGCAAAATTAATTGAATTCATTAGAGATTAATTCTTCTATTCTATTTGACCTTAGACATTTTTAATTCTTCCCCATTTCTTTTTCAAATCTAGCCAGATATAACTTGAAGTTTAGAAAGGCTTCATATTTATCTTTCAAGTACATTAATGTCATCATCCTAGAATAATCATCAACAAACAAGATGACATATTTATCTCTACTATAGATTTCTATGCCTATTGGTCCATAAAGATCTATATGAATTAGTTCCAATACTTCTTCAATGTTGTAATTCTTACTTTTTAAGCTAGTTTTACCCACCTTTCCAATCTGACATTGTTTGCATATGGTCATTTTAGGTTTCTTCAAATTTGAAATACCTCTTACTCTTTTGTTCTTACTTATAGTAACCCGATTGTCAAAGTTTACATGACACATTATTTTATGCCATAGCCAACTTTCCTCTACTTGTGTCAAAAAGAATGAACTCTCAGTGAGATCTAGATAAAATAGATTACCTTTTGTCTGATTGCCAGTTTCAACTAGGTTTTCTTTACCATCTAGAAGCCTGGCCTTCCCATTCATGAATTCTATCTTGTACCTAATTTTGTTTAGTTATGACACACTTAGAAGATTGTGGCTGAGTCCTTCAACCCAATAAGCTTTATCACATTTGAGTTCATTAGTCAATGTAACACATCATTTTCCCTTGACATGACATGGTTCATTATTTCCAATTTAACACTCCTACCATCATAGTGCTCCAAGTGTTTAGACTTAGTTTTATCACCATTCATGTTATGAGAACAACCACTATCTATTATCCATGTGTCATTCTTGCTAACATGAGAAATAAGTTCCATCTTTTCATTATCCTCATTATCTAGCTCATCTTTATTAGCAATATATACCATTTCATCTTCATCATCACTATCAGAATCTTTAGTAATATAACAAGTTTTCTTATCTTGTCTTTGTAGTCTTTCTAGCTTTTGAAATCTTTCTTTCCTATGAACTTTTTGAATTTCCTATCATCTTTTCTTTCCTTATTTGGACACCTTGTAGAAATGTGACCAAATTCTTCACAAGAAAAATAAAATGACAAAATTTTACCTTTATATTTACCCTTTCCTTTTGGTAACCTTCTTGCAAGCAGGGCTTCAATAGCTTCAAGGTCATCATATAATTCTTCTTCTTCTTCTTTAGTATTACATTATTTTCCTTTTGAGTTTCCTCCCTTTCTACCAAGAGTTAGTTTGGATTTGAATGCTGATTCTATGCTCCGAGATCCAGGAAGATAGTTATCAAAGTTATCCAACTCAAAAGTTAGCCTTCCCACTAGTGTATCTAGAGATATGTCATTTCTAAGATCACATCACATCTATTGAATAGTTGAAGCTCTAATGTCATAAATAGGAAGAAGAGTTCTTAACACCTTGCTGACTACTATCACATCATCAATTTTTTCTCTTGTAGCTCTGATTGCAGTCACACTTTCTTTGATTCTTTCTATGTATTTGACAATGTTTTCATCTTCTTTCATTCTCATCTAATCAAATTGGCCTCTTAAACTTTTTTCTTTAGCTCTCCTCACATTGTCATCTCCTTCGTAGATATTTTGCAGCTTTTTCCACATTTCATGAGCAGTAGGAAAATCTTTGACTTCATCAAATTTAGAATAATTGAGAGCGAAAGCAATCCCAATCATCATTGTGTTGTGATTCCTTATATCTACCATTTGATCCATAGTCAAAGGATTAGAAGGTGACACATACTAGTTCTCCAAAAAGCTTAGGCCTATATCTCTAATGGTTCCCAAATGCAACTTCATGAGTTTCTAATATGCTTTGAGGTTGTCTCTGTTCAACTTAGGAATCTCTCTTCTGTAAGACATTATGATCTTTAACTTAGGTCCTTGAAACCTTTTATGCAAGTACCAACAAATTTGATACCAATTATTGGAAATATAAGAGGAGTAACTAAGAGGGGAGGGGTGAATTTATTACCACTAAAATAATTCCAAATCTCTTAGATGTTAATATAAACTTCTTATTACCTCAAATCTGTACACAACTTGGTTAGAACTAGATATTCACTGTAACTTAGTTAATAAATAAATTTTGAGATATTAATGTATATTAACCTTTAGTAACATAGTTGTAGAAATATGTAAAGTAGTAAGAAAATAACATGAACACATGAGACACCGAGATTTAACATAGAAACCCAATTTGGGAAAACCATCAATGCAACTAGTTACAACTTTTCACTCTTCTCAAAAGAGCCCTATTAGGACCCAACTCTATTAAAGGTTACAAAACACACTGTTAGGTGTGACCCTACTAAAGGATTTGAATCACCCAATTAGGAGTGACCTTTTTAGAGGTCTTAAGACACTTTAATCTAGAAATGCCACCTTGTTAGATGATTTGCAAAATGACTGTTAAGAGATTTCTTTACTACTACAATTTTTAGAGAATAGTAATGATTGACCTAAATAATGAAATAACTGACTTGTAGATTTAGATCACTCTTCTGGCTTATCCTTTGGATCCTCCTTGATTGGAATAAACTATGTAGCTCTTTGGATGTTCTACTCTTAATCAGATATCTTTCTTTACTTGCATCTTATCTTCTTCCACAACTTCCATATTTCAATCCACATCTTGACCTTTCATATATATGAAACCCAATACCATTTAAGATTGAATACCTTTATAAATAAATAATTAACATCCACTAAGCCGGCTTACATAAAAATAATAATAAACAAAAATTGTACTGTTGTAAGTTGACTTATACTGAAATTGGGTCACATGGTTATGATTGAGTTCCTTGGTAACTATTGGGCATTCATTTTGCACGATGTCAACGAAAAGAATCCATAGTGTAATTCCTCTCTTGAAAAGAAAATTATTTTAAGGATCTGCTCCAAGGTTCAATGTTTGTCTTGCGATGTACAAAAATCTGCTTAGTAGAAGATAAATGTGAGTGTTCACAAGAAGGCCTTTGCTGATTCTAAAAAATTCTTTTCTCTTGGAATCGAAGTAAAATCTGTTTGCTATCTCAAAATATCACACCAAAAGAACAATATTTTTGTATTTTCTATTTTTTTCAATGAATGCAAATCTAATAATGCAGCTACTATGAGGTCCTATTCTAACAGGGGGTTAGCAACACAAATAACGAAACTGAAAAAAAATAACATGAAGTCAAATAACTTGAAATTGAAATTCCTAAATGGACATAAGCTACAGAACACAACACACTACGAGTTAAACCTTCGAATAAATCGATAGGAAACCAATGAAAATAGGAGTAGCACTTCCTAGAATCCACTGATGCAATCGTCGGTGAGAATCTTTAACAAATTGAATGATGTTTCACTCTTCATCAAATCACAAGGCCACAAAAAGTGCGCTCATGCAAGAGAAAAAGCTATGTAGACACAATCAGGTGATCTCTTCTCAAGCTTGTTACATCAACATAATTCATATATCTATAGCAAAAACCAAAACTAAAAGATCGCACAACTAGAAACAATGCAATAAACCTTTGGCTCAATCACAATCTCATGAATAAAATCCACAAAATAGTGAGACATTCAGGCAAGAATAAATACACTCCGAATGCTAGCACCAAAAGCATAATTTTATTGCATAATAATGGCAACCCTTTTTACATTTTATAATGGGATATTTATAAGAAATCATCTC
Organism: Cupressus sempervirens; assembly: GCA_028749045.1. Taxonomy (NCBI): domain Eukaryota; kingdom Viridiplantae; phylum Streptophyta; class Pinopsida; order Cupressales; family Cupressaceae; genus Cupressus; species Cupressus sempervirens. The sequence continues at coordinate 581,098,776 of CM053783.1, read as the reverse complement.
CTCAATTTGTGTTGAGAGTGAGAGATATCTTAATGCAATAAAATGCTTTTAAAACATTTCAAACAAACTAAATATATACAAACTAATAATCTAACTAGTGCTTAGAGGAACTCCATCCATATTTTATTCATTAATTGGATGCATGAGCCCTTTACATGCCAAAAACAATGAAAGAATGAGAGAGGAAGTAGGAGGAAGCCATCAGTCAAAGTAGAAGTGCATGGAGACAAAAAAAATAGAAGCTGGCCCTTCACTTGATGTGTGTCGGAGTTAACTTGCCATCAAAATGTGCTCCCAATGCATGGAAAGTGCTATTTTTGGAACTGGCAGTCAACTGTCAGCACAGCTCTAAATTGCAGACCTGTGGAGTTATGGATCTACAAAACTATGGAGCTGCAGAGCTATGGACCTTGACTAGGTCGAAATCTCAAAATTTTACTAAGTGTCAAAACTGAAATTCTGGCATCTGGGTTTTGCTCATCTTTATCCTAAAGATATGTTTGGATGTTTGCCCTTGAATTTTTCTATAATCTCAGTAATCTTAGCAATATTAGGAAGATCTAAAGCCTCATACTTGTCTTTAACCTTCTATCTATAGTTTTCCACCTCAATTTGAGTTTCTTCAAAATCTTCGAGTTTGGTGTCCAACTCTAACAGTGCTTCTTCTGTCCTGAAGGCTTGTCTAATGCCTTCATCACTGGATGCTTTGTCTAAAGTTTTTTTGAAATTCTCCACAACTACCTCAACTAGTAAAATCTTCTCTCATTCTTCATCTTCAAAAATTTCCAAGCATGCATCACTGTACAACTTTTTTGCTTCCAAAATTCGCTCTCAAGCTTGGTCCTTGAGCCTATGTATCTCATCATGCAATGTTTCCATCACTTTATTTCCATCTGCAATCTTTTCTATCCAATCATCTATCATGTCTAACTCTTCTCCGGTAAATACATGAATTAGAGTGTGGTACCTTTGCCCTTTTATGGCCTGTAAAGTTTATAAATCCTTTCTCCATACCCATACCTCATCCATAATACTGAAATCCTACCTCAAAATTTCCACGATCTTATCAACATTCTCTTGTGTAGCATGCAATAACTTTAGACTTCCTGTGATTATAGTGACACCCCTATCCTCAAGGCTGTCTCACCAATCCTGACAAGTTCTCAAAAATGGACTGAGCTGTACACCTTCCCCTTCTCTAAGAATGGTATTTAAAGTCTCCTCAGGGCGTTTAGAATCAAAAGGACCAATAACTTCAGCTAAATATCCTTTTAAGATCTCAACTTGCCTTTGAAGTGTTTTGATTTCAATCTAATCCTGTTCCATATGGTTAAGAACCTCCTTGACTCCCATAGTCATCATTTGTCTGGAAGTATCCTATGTAGGCTTTCCTAACCTGATATCCTTCACTTCATAGTCCTAAAGGCTAATAGCTTCTTCATCTGTACCTTTCAGAGGGTGAGCCACCTGTGCAAAAAGTCTTGGTTTTGGGTAGTAGTAATGAATGCAAAGGGTGTTGCATCATGTAATGGAGATTCAAGCTTGTTCAAAATCTCTACAATTTCACAAATTTCATCCTTTGAAGCAAGGAATTGATGCTTAGCACTTCTCATTATTTCTTTCTGGAACCATCTCAAGATATGTCTTTCTATAACCTTGGCTCTGGATGATGAAGGGATGTGCTCAACTACCTCCTTCCCTTTATTGCTCTTTCTTGGAATCTCCTATTGTGGGGGTTCTTCTTTTGTAGTCTCAATTTCTGTAGATCCTATAGTTTGATCCTCAACTTCCTGAGAAGGTTGTTGTATACATTCTACTACTTGTGCCTCTTTTGATCGCTCATCAGTAACCCTTGGTTCTGGTTCTCCTTGTAATGATGATTCCTTCTGAACATGTTCTTCTAAACTCAGAGGTGGAGGTGTCACTAAAACCTTATCTACCATCATAAACTAAGGTGAAGATGGGGGAGTTGGATGAGGACCTTGTGTCTCAGTGGCATCTGTGTCCAATCTTGCTATTGAAATTCACCTGTAGGAGTATCTCTAATCTTATCTCCAACCAATTCTATACCCACTGGCATGAAACCAAAATTTGGGATGGAGAGAACATCATCACTTAGCTCCCTTTGCTTATTCACCCATCATTGTACTTCATCTTTCGAAGAAGAGAGTTCTACTATTTCAGCTTGGGTGGGTGGTGGGGTATTTGTGACACTCTTCTTTATTTCCAATTCTATGTCTTTGGCCATTCGAGTTCTCCTTTGCAGCGGCAATTGCTCCTCCTCCTCATGTGACTCTGTTTCCTCCTCATCTGATTCTTCCTTGGGAATGGTTTTAGGAACAGAGGGATTAGGCACTAATCTTTTACAAACTCTTTTCCTCTTGTTCATTCTAACCTTGACCCTCTTTTGCTTCTGTGGAACCATAGGAGAAGTGAGCTCTTCATGCATCAGATGAATGGATGTCTTTGGAATCTCTCCCTCTTCTTGTTGGCTTGACAAAACAAGAGGTAATGGAAAATCAACTTGGATATGAGAAATTCCAGAGTCTTGGGGCTCCTGGGGAGTAGATTCCTATTACTGCGAAGTGGCCTGTTCTTCAACATGCTCTATCTAAATCCTTTGAGGAGAGGCTCTCTTCCTCTTTTCCTTCTTCTTTTCTGAAGGATGGTAGTATCCCATTGGATGATCAAGTTAGTAGACTATTTTTGGCCTGATAGGAGACTGGAGCGCAAAGATAGGAACTATGACTTTCTTCCCCTTTACCCTTTCTAGGCGAGAATTTGCATGGAATATCATTGTATCCAGAATTGGATCAAGTGGAAAGGGTTTCTTGATCCAACTCTTTGTCATTCTGATGACATTTCTCGCTCAATGATCAATATCATCTCCTTCCTCTCTATTAATTTTTGCATTCAGGATGGGCCTCTCGCCAACTTTATTTGTATTGAATAAGGGATCTAGTAGCTCCTGTGAATCTTGTAGCCTTATCTCATTCGGGATGGTCAAATAGAGAGCCTTCTCTACTAAATACAAAGTCATTCTACAATAGTCCCTGATATGAACATCATAGTCATTTGTGGCATTCATCCAATGATCTTCAATGGCATCCATGTGGTAGAACTCTTTTCTTGCCAGGTTTTCCACTTTACCAACATTGTCAAAGAATGGTTGAGGAGAGTTATATTCTTCAAGAGGATAATTCTCCCACTCCCACTCAAAATTTGGGATATCCTACTTTCTCTTTACCTAGTATGCTCCTATTACAAAAGGCCAATCCCAACAAGGCCTTCGTTGTTTTTTGATCCTCTCATAAGCTGACTCAATCTGTCAGGAAATTTCCATTAGAACCAACTTGTCACTTGGGTATCTTGGGAGCTTCTTTGGATGGATAGATGCACCACCAACCTGAATGTATGTGAATGTCAAGAACTGGATGAAATATGCACCAAGAGCTGTGATCTGTGCCTTGGCCTCATCAGACAATCTCTTCCCATAATTTTGTTTGATGAATCGAATGATGGAAAAGATGAAGACGTCATTCACAATTCTGTACTCCTTGCTCTACGATGAGAGCTTCTTCTTAACTAGCTAAAGATAGACTATATATAGCCATGCATTAGGATCCTACATATTACCCTTCTTGTACAACCCGAGATAGTTGGTGGCTCTCGCTACAAGGAGATATACCACATAAGAAGTCATATAGAACTTCTTCTTGTCCTTTACTGTCCGCAACTGGTCACACAAGTTCTCACTAAGTGTGGTGGCCCAATCTAGTGGCATCTTTGTGTGTCTGATGGTCTCAATGAAGTTGACCATGAATGGAGTGAGATGACCTGCTGCAAGCAATCCCATAAATCTTCTTAGGAGAATGATTGAAGATCTAATGTCATCCTTCATGTATCCTCAAGTCATATCTACTTTGTTGATTGTCTTCCTTCGAGGTGGCTTCTCAATAAAGTATGAGGAATATATGATGTCGATAGCCTCCTGGTAATGATCCTTATGCCACCTCTTAGCTGCTTCATATGAAATCTTGATAAAGTGATCAGCTCTAGGTAAGTGAAAAACCCTCTCGATATTATCAGGTTGTAGATCTAAAACCACTTCCCTAGTGATGCTCTTTACCACCCTTTCATCAAGAACAAAATGCCGAGATAGGGTCATAATCAATTTAGCTGACTGTACGGTCCCGAGATGTGATGGTGCATTTACCAATCCAGAACAGATTAAGGCAGATCTCAAAGATGATCTTTCAGTTGGGTTGTTACAAACTCTCAAGAACTCTCCCAAGTCCATGTGTCCAAGTTCTGTGTCTTTGATCTCAGATTATTCATCATGCAACCATGATTTTGGGGTTACGCCTTGGAGCTTGTACACAACTAGTTTTTCTATTGATCCAGATGCGAACACCATCTGATTATATTACCTGCACGTCACAAAAGAGAACAAAAGATTAATTATTGGATATAAAAAAAATAAAAAATGTAAGAAAAGAAAAATGTCCTTCTAGAAAACTTATTTATTTTGTTGTTTTTTTTAAATTTTTAAATTTTAAATTTTATTTTAATTTTATTTAAAAAAAATAAATTTCACAACTAAATTAGAGTAAAAAATAAATTAAATTAAAGAAGGTGGGTGGAGGCGTGGTGGCGCGCATGGCTAGGGTTTGTATGAGGGTGGCACGTGCCACCACGTGTGCCCAAAAGAGGGGAGGGGGCGAGTGGCGCTGCAACCCAATAGGGCACATGTAGTGCACCCAAAAAGGCATGGTGGCAGCGATCACACATAGCCCTAAGGGTGCACGTAGCGTGCCCAAATAGGGTGCACATAGCACCGCGCCACGTGCTTCCTCCCGTGGGCGCGTGCGCGCATTTTTTTTTGAATGGGAAAGAAATGGAGGTAGGGGGGAGGGGGTCTCCATACCTCTCCCTCTTTTCCCTTCTAAAAAATGAACACGTAAGAAGGGGAGGGGGGGGGTTTTATAACCCCCTCTCTTTTTGCAAAGCGCACATGCCTCGATGTGCATGGGCAAGATTTTCTTTTTTTAAAAATTATTTTTTAAATTATTATTTTTTTTGGTGGGTTTTTTGACTCTAAATTTCTAACTTATTTAACCAAGTTTTCTTCTCCCGACTCCATAACTATGAGTCCAGGAGTAAAAAAACAATAGGGGGTTCCCATTCCTAGTAAGGAATGGGGTGTGTGTTGTGGAGACTACAACAGTAACCAACCTGAATTGTCTTACATTGAACTCCTTCGATAATTGACCTAACTTGGTTTACACTGAACTCATTTGGTAACTGACCTGACTAGGTTAACACTCGATCAATGAAGTTGGCTTCTTCTAAACTTCTACTCTATTGATATCAGAGGCTTTTGAGCTTGGTTACTACTAGCAGTGCTCAGTTAGAGTGTAACATTTTTGTAACATCAATAACAATATATAATTGAATATTTTTCAACACTGATAAGACGTTTTGACACTTGACTCCTAAGGAGGCTTAGACACATGTCAAGCCATATGTTTCTACTTTCTACATTTTTGGTAGTGAGCATTTATTGCAGATGCTTAGTTGAAAGCCATGGAGAGGAAGAGTCAACCACTCATATTTTTTGGCTACTATGAGGATGCAAAGGCATATAGGTTGTTTGATCATGATTCTAGATATGTCTTGTTTTAGTGAGATGCTTGATTTGATGAGCATTATCCTTAGATGGAGCCTCTATCACCAGCTTCTTGCTTACTACCCAATACTTCCTCTACTCCTCCACAAGATTACACATTCTCTAAGGAAGATCTTTATATTGATCCCACTTCACCACCTCCACCAATTGTTTAGTGAGTGACTAAGTGGGCTCATTCTACTATTGATGTAGTAGGACCTATGGTAGGTGATTCTTCAAATTCTCATTGCACTCGTGCTTAGACTTCTAGTACTAGACTCTTGAGTCATGTCATTTATGATGATCCACATATTATTTCATAGGTGACATGAAACTTAAAGTAGGATAGGGCTATGGATGAGGAATACTCTTCTTTGATGAAGAACTACACATAGGATCTTTGTCCTCTTTCGAAGGAAGAAAGTTGGTTTGGTGTTGTAGTGCTTGCCCCTAGTCTACATTTTTCTAATTACATTTCTGATATCATTGCCAAACTCTTTTAGGCCAAGTTTTATGTTTGATAATTAGTAGCATTATCTTGAGATTATTAGATATTGTTTTAGACTCAGTTGATATATGATGAGATTACTTGGTACTCTATACTTCATGTGTGCATGATGATTATTACAATGCTGTTAGATTATTGATGATGTTTAGTTAGATGGATTATCCTATATCTTTTCTGATGGATACTTACCCCATACTACATGTGTATGGTGTGCGTGTTTTTTTTTCTCTATGTATGATTTTTATGATATGGTTAAGGAAGGGAGTCGTAGTCACCTGCTAGTCGGGATCTACACGATGCACCACTTCCTGCCATTGCCTGTTTAGCTTAGTATATATTGTGTATGTACATGCGTAGATTTTATGCAGGTTGCAAGTATTGGGTATCGACTTCCCTAAATTGCCAGGATGAGCATACCCTATTGCATTATCTCAATGGTAAGAGAGGGGAGATAAATTCTTAAGTCCAAATCCTAAAACGTTGAGCCATTCGTCCTAATTGACAATTAGGACAAGTATCTAAGTCATGTACCTTTCGAATGCGTCGGATGACGTTAATTCATGATTTTGAACCCTTAGTTGAACTTTGTATGTGTTTAGCTATGATGAGTTTTCATATTTTTACTTTATGAGTTTTGGTGAATTTTTGGTTAATTAAGTCTAATTAAAAAGATTTAATTAATAATACAATTTAAGGGAAAATTATTTGTTATGTTAATATTTTATTAATTGAGAAATTAATTATATAAAAGAGTCATATAAAAAGAATTAAAATTGAGAATAAATCTATAAGTTTAAATTTGAACATGATGATATTTAATTAATTTAATAATTATATATATATATATATATATATATATATATATATATATATATACATTTGGAGTGCATTTTTAAATAAATGCTAAATAATAATATTATTAAAATTAATAGATAGTTATCAAAATTATTGTTCAAAAATAAATTTAGAAGTGGAAAAAGAAAATTAAATTATTAAAAGTTTTATGATTGCATAATACGTGCATAAGATTAAATTGAATAAATCAATTTAAAAAGAGGACAAGTAAAAATTAAATAAATTAATTTAATAGATTATTGTATGTACATGGGAAAGATAAAAGAAAGATAAATGATAGTTAATAAAGAGTTAAAAAGGTGTGAGCAAAGGGTTCTCTGAGGGGAATGCACAATTAATGCCCCGATTATAGGGAGAGAACTCCTTTATCACAAATTGGGGGTTCATTTTTCAAGGGGCTGGAAATTTTGGAGGAGAAGAAGGAAAAATTTCAAAGAAGGAGAAAGTTCTGAAAGGGGAATTGTTTTCTACAGATTTCTGGAGCGTAGCAAATTAGCATCAGTGTCCAGGTAGACACTTGTGAAGATTTGCATAATTCAAATACGTGCTTTTAATTCCTGTCTTCTTCGTGTTTGCTAAATAATTGTCTGGATAATTCTGGTAAAGAATATATATATATATATATATATATATATATATATATATATATATATATATATATATATATATATATATATATATATATATATATATATATATATATATATATATATATATATATATATATATATATATATCATGCTTGTGAATTCTGGATATTGGAAAATTATTCTATATATGGGATGTTTTAATTGTTCAATATAATTTCTTCCCAATAGATTGAAAATTGTGAAAACTTATCAAAATGGGTAGAAATCTTATCAAAAAATCTTCTAAAAATATTGATAAGAAAATAAGAAATGGGGATCTAGATTTTTGTCTATCAGATTTAATTCTGAACTTTCGGTAAAAGAGAATATATATATATATATATATATATATATACACATAGTAAATATATATTCATTTTAAAGTAGGTTTGATTATAATCGAATTCAAAGTTCTGTTGTTAAAATGTTTTTTTAATATAAAAAATGTGTTTTTCATAAAAATGTTGTTTTCTTAGAAATTCGTTTCATATATATATATATATATAAATTATATTAAAAAAAAAATAATAAAATGGCTTTGGGAGGGGGGGTTTTACCCCACCCCATCCCCACTTTCTGCCTACGGCACTGCTGCCGCTAACCGCAATACAGAGTGCGGCAGTAGCAATAGTACATAGTACTATTGCTGCGGCCGCAGCCTGGCCTGCAGCTGGCAGTCTTCGATTTAAAGCCACACGGGCTATAAACGCAGAGTTTTTTTTAAACTTTTGTTTAATTTTATCATTTTAAAAATTATTAAAATTTATTAATAGTTTTTTTTTATATGTATAAATTTTTAATTATTAATTTTATTAATAATAATTATTAATAAGATTAATATTAGTAATATATATATTTTTAAAAATATAAATAAAATATTATTAAATAATATTTTGTTTATAAGATATATATTGTGAACAATAATTAAAGATATTAATTAATTATTTTAAATTATGTGATCATTTAATTTAAGTCTAGATTAATGAAAATCAACGGGAATCTTATCATCATCAACTTAGAGTCAATATAATAATATTTAGCTTAGTAAATTTGAGAAATTGATCATGGGGTAAATATTTGTTTTATACTTAAGCTATCATTTAATTTACTATAAGAAAAACGATGGAAATATTCCATCACTTGTTAGTAAAATCTAAAATGGAAACTGAAACTCCACAATCAACTTAAAACTGAAAACATGTGCTTGTACCTTTTTTTCCTTATGCTATTTATGTTTGGGATTTTTTTGGGTTGACTAGAGTGTTAACCAGTTATAGGACATCTACCAGAGGCTTGGGGGTTTTGTTAGTGTGGTATCATGTTGACTCGATCTTGATCATTATTGCTCAACCATGTATGTGATGGTATGTTTATGATGAGTATATTTGTTTTGTTGATTATTATGTTTTCAGTGTCTTGGTGAAATAGTGGAATGTATGCTATGAGATACCTGAATAACCATTATGAGTCATTGATCAGTATTGTTGGATTACTTCCGATTGCTTGTTGAGAATCGATGGATATTTTGATTTATTTTGTTGCTTTCCAGTTGCTCGTAGAGAACTGATGTGATTACTATGATTATCTTTATGATGCTTTCCAGCCACTTGTATAGGACTGAGGTGATTTTGCTATAATTATGTGATTTGTGATTTCATGAGCTTAGGGTAGGTTATCTTTATGCAGTGTCGGGAAGTGGCTTGCAATGGGGGCCGAGGACCCTAAGTGGTCCTGGGGGTAACCCATTGTAAGTTGTTTAATAAGTGACAACTTTACACTTAATACTAACTTAAATGAACCTAATAAGAGATAATTGTATGTTCTCACCCATGCCATGAGTGCTATTACAGACTAGGATGGGAGTAGAGAGAATGCTTGGTTATGACCTTGCATTTCGTAGTATGCCTTGTCAGTGCGAGAGGATACTAGTGGCCGCAGGGATCACTAGGGACCCAAGAGTCCTAAGGGACTGCTCGGGTAACTCCAAATGTGATTTGTGCGATGATACTTTCCCACTTACATAGTAGATACCTACGTGTCTTTGTGGTGCCTCTGGGTTTAGATGTCAATCTATTTTAGGAACCTTTGAGTTAGCATACTTATAGGATTCCCTGGACTTAGAGAGTATTTATGTTATATGTTTTGTTATCCTATTTGGGACTTGAGACTATCTCCTCAGTGCAGTGGGAGTGGACCATTTAGGTTCCACATGGTCAGGTGGTAGTGCTTTTTACTCTTACCATTGAGATCCATCTGAGTCACTGTGGCTAGAGTATTCTTGTTGGCATATACCTTCATTCTGTTCATGGATCATTGTGATAGATGGTTATATTATATGTTGGATGTTGTATCATTTTATGATGGATGTATATCTCTTGATGTATGGATTTATTATGTATGATGGATGGTTTCATTTATTTTATTGCACGTGTATCATGGATCCGAAGAGGATGATGTATATTTATCTTGCTTATGTGTATTCTTTTAATCCCTTCATACCCTGTGACATGTACAGTGGATGAATGAACATTCCGAATTAATTTTCCAAGAGGCTTTCAAAACAATTGTGTATTTTATGAACATTGGACTTTTCATTATTCTTTCATATGGATGTATTAAATGATGGACTTAGTTTTAGATTAGATTTTAAATGTGATTCAACGTCATGGGATCTTTAAGGAATGCAACCTGTTATGTATGTTATTGCTTCCGCTACTTTGTGTTTGATGTGTATGTTTTTCTTTCTAAAAAAAAAAAAAACAATGCTATCAAACTTAGTCAAACTTTAGGTTATTTCTTTTGGATCCCTTGGCAGGGTGTTTACAGGTGTCGATAGGTGTACTGTACCAAGTATATTGCAAATGGTTCTATGGAAAGGTACAAGGTAAGTCTTGTTGCAAAGGGATTTTTACAGGTTGAGGGTATTGTTTACTCTAAGACCTTTTCTCCTATTTCCAAGATGAATTCTATTTTCCTTGTACTTTCTCTTGTAGCTTCACAAGGATGGACAATTTTTTAGATGGACATGAAGAGTGCCTTTTTGCATGGAGACCTTTATGAGGAGATATATATGGAGCAACCCCAAGGTTTTGTATAGGACTTTTCATTGGTATGTAGGATTTTGAGGTCTTTATATAGTCTCAAACAAGCCCCTCAAGCTTGGTATGAGAAGATGGATTCCTTCTTGCTTGCTTTACACTTCACTCAGTGTCATTTCGATCCTACAATTTACATTCAACATCATGGGGCTAGCTTATTGATATTTTTCCTTTATGTAGATGATCTCACAATTACAAGAAGCTCATCCTACATGATATAGAGATTTCAATGAGCCTTGAGAGAGAAATTTGAGATGATAGACCTTGGAATTTTACACTATTTTTTGGGCCTATAGGTTGTTCAGTCTTTGGATGGGATAGCCATATTCCAAAAAAAATATGATCTTGATATTTTTTAGAGATTCAACATGCTTGATTGCAAGCCTACTCCCACACCTTTTTAGTTAGGTGTTGTTTTATCTATCACTTGCACTACACCTACAATGGATTCCACTTTAGATAGACAACTTGTGGATAGTTTGTTGTACTTGATACACACACGTCCTAGTATTTACTTTGTGGTTGGACTTGTCTCTCAATTCTCCCATGATCCACATGAGAGTCATTGGAAAGCTTCCAAACATATCTTGAGGTACATTCAGGGTACTACATGTTATTGAATTCACTACACATTAGGGGATCCTCACATTATTCATTACACAAACTTAGATTGGGCTGGTGATATTGATGATCATAAATCTACTTCTAGATTTGTTTTCTATCTTTGTTCTAGTCCTATCACATAGTCTTGCAAGAAGAAACATGCTCACACATTATCATCTATAGAGGTAGAGTATATGATAGTTGTGATAGCTAGTTAAGAGGTTTTGTGGCTTTGGCAGTTGATGATAAAGTTTGGATTTCCTCTTGATAGTCCCACCTTTCAATGGCATCACAATCAAAGTGCTATACACATTTTCCACAACCTAGTTGAGCATCAACATACCAAGAACATTGAGCTTCACATGCACTTCATCAGTCATCTAATTCAAGATTACTCTTTGAGCTTAGAGTACATTCCCACTATTGAGTAGGTTGAAAACATCTTCACTAAACCATTTACATCCCCATAGTATCTTTAGCTGCATTCTATGCTTGGGGTGAAGGAAGTTGTCCTTGGGGGGTCTCAGTGATGAGTCTGGCCTTCCTTCTTTCCTTGCTATCTTTTTTTGGAGTAGAGTTTTTACCATGTGGTTTTCCTTGTTTTTCTGTTTCATAGAGATTTGGTAGCTCATCAAGCCTTGTTGTTGGGACCCACGTTTGCCTTCAAAATTGCATTGTTTCTCATCTTAAGGGGGTGTTAGAGTAAAGTGTTAATTTAATTTAATTTATTACTTTAATCCCTTCTCAAGCTTTCACTTTATGCACTTTGCATTTCCATTTAATAATTAATTAGTAATTATTAAATACCATTTACCTCTTAGGGTTTCCCTTTTAGATTTTTTGATCTCCTTCTATAAAGATTGATATTATGTAAATATCTCTCATTCTTTTTGGTCTGATAATATGATTTGCATATTATTAGAGAAAAGCCCTTGCCTCTTCTTTTTCTTTTCTTCTCTGTAATAGGTTCTTGCATGTAGGTGTTCTTTAGGTTGGTGTCTTTTGTTCAAAATAATTGTATGTCATGGGAAGAGAAAATGTTGAAAATTCCATTCTTTCAAGCTTTGATTAGTTGTACCTACAAAAAAAATTCTTCTTCTTTTGACTCTCTAAGCTCTCTAAGTTTTGATACAATGTAAATTTTCTATAGCTATAGGATCTAGCTAAAAGAAAAAGAAATAATCATTACAAAATTGAACCAAAAAAATAGAGATGCTCACAAAAATTTATTGACTACATTGTGCTCTTTCTAATTAATAACAACGACTACATAATGCATGATTTATACAAATTGAAACCACCTTTAACATGAGAAAATTACATTGAAGAGTTTTAGATATCACCAATCATGCATGAGCAGTTGACACATGACTATCTAATTAATAACATTAGCTTGGGAAAAGTCATTGTCAAAACTAGAGGATCACTGCAAAGACTAAACTAATATGATGGTTGTAATTATAAACACTAACATAAACAATCTAGAAATATGATGTAGATAGGAGGAAGAGAGAAAGAGATTGAAAACCACACTAAGGAGGGCTAAAAGATCTGAAAATGAGGTGCTTCCTTTTTAAGACAATATACTTTTATAGTTACGTTTCATAAGATAACAATGAATGGATGGAAGAATGAATAGATTTTAAATCTAGTATTGGTTAATTAGTTTGATAAGTTGTGATTGTTAGAGTAATTATATATTTTCTAACTACTCTAGTCTACTTAAGCTAAACTTTAGGCATCTAATAATTAATTTCTTTTATTAATTATTATGATGCAACCTAGGTTAGACCTTTTTAGGGTTTCAATCTCCTTTATAAGGACAATCTCTCATTGTAATTAATTGAGGATTGAGAACCAAGATTAATTCATTGTTGATTATAACAATATTTCTTTTTGCTCATCTAGAATGTCGTATCTATGGATTTGGAAATTTTAGCCTCCATAGCTTTTTGCTTCTTTCTTCTATGACAGGTTTTACATGTGGGTGATTCTTGGGAGCTATTGTGTTGATCTTTCATCAAATTCAACATGGTATTAGAGCACCAGATCTTCATGCCCCTATTCTATTCTTGAGAGATTTGGCATTAGTTTGGTTTGGTTTTAGATCTGAGTTTTTCTCTTTTAGAGGGTTTTAGTTCTCAAAAGTGTTTTGTAGTGGATCTTGGGGGGACCTATTTTTTGGGGCACTTTGAGAAAAAAATGAACATCACTATTGAGCTCAGAGCACTTGAAAACTGCCATTTCTATAAAAAAATATGTCTAGTTTGGATGCTGTTGAAATTTGAGGAAATTTTTTTTTTACCGAGGTTATTTTGACTTTAGCATTTGAATCAAGGCAGAGATTATCTTTTTTCCAAAAGATAATTTGGAGGATTTTTTTTTTATATGTTTGTTATTTTTACAAACAAAATTCTAGGGCATTTTTGGAAGCACACCACCACATTTTGTGCTCCGCCTCTTACCTCGAGCCCATCCATGTAGGCATCTTTTGTACCCTACCTTGGAGAGTGTAGGTTGGACTCCTGGGTATTTGTTTTGGAGTATGTGTAAAAGAAGGTGCAATTTATAGTTGAAGCATCTTGATTTTTTGGGTCCGCATTTTTATTTTCCCCCAAGTCTTCTCCTTCCAATATGCACTTGTCACGTGCCTCTTCCTTTGTGCCAATGTAACAAAAACTTCACTTCCTTTGATTTGCATGATTGGTGGAGAGTTATTTTATGGTCTACTGATGCTATGTCATCTCCTTTTGATTGGTAGTTATCTAGGCTCCTTTGGTTTGCACACTAATTTTTTGTTGAGCACACTTGGACTTGGGCCCATGAGATCAAAGGATATTTCCATTGTGAGTTAAGTCATCAACACAATTTATGACCACAAGTTGTTCCATAACCCATGGATTGTTTTCACAATAGATAATGGTGAGATCAAATAGAAAACAAAATGTGCATGGGATCCAATATTTTGAAATTGGGTGGTATGGATATTTGTAAGGATTTTTTTGTAGCTTTGGAAGGTGATTCTTTTTAGGAGAGCCTGTATTATTTTTGGTGCCCATGCTTAAGGAATTAACTCTGATATTTGTACTTTTTTTCCTATGATTTTTACTCAATTATGAATGCACAATCAACACTCAACTGGGCATGTATTGGTCCTACATTTTGCATGAAAGTCTCTCCTAGGCATGTGTATTCTAAAGTTACCTACTTGTTTTTCCTTGGATCTCTAGTTTTGGTGGATTTTTTGGCTCTTTTTTCTATTCTCTTTTTTGATGGAGGCATGAGCTTTAAATCTTGTTTCTCCATCAATTCAACACAATTGATTTCTATGCCTCCTTGTCAGCAGATTGTGCCTTCCCATGCATCTGTATCTCATCCTTCTCCATTTTTGCATAGAAGTTTGTTTTTGTAGGTTGTGTTGTTACTAGGCATTTGTTTGTTTGCATTTAGTGGAGTTGTCCCATGTGGAGACTACCAATGATTTGGGATTGTGTAATGGTAGAATTGTGGGTCACATTTTGCATGCATCAAAACATTCTTTGTGCACCTTGTCAATGAAGGTTGGGAGGAGTTGTTTCTTGAGCCTTTCTTTTTGTACTACTTCCAAGCACTCAGTTTGCATTTTATGCTTGGGGATTACATCCGCTCCATTGATTTGGCCCCTTCTCTTGGAGTTCTCTCATGCTTGGGCTCCATGTAATTTTGCTTGGATTTTTTGACAATGACAAGTCCTTTTGTCAGTGAATTGAAGCGCCTTGGAATGTGCTGTTAATTATACCTTGATTGGTAATTTTTTGCATTTTTTATATGCAAATTTGGTGTTTTATTTTAAACACATGGCTTTTATTGGCCACTAATTTTTAATTCGACATCAACCCTTGGTTTTTCAACATTTTTTTGGCAGTTGGACTTTTTTTGGTAGGGTCATTTTTTAGGATTTTTTTGCCTCAACGACCATTTGACCATCAAATTTGGGCTCGTCGCTTGATGATGTTAGCACCACATCAACATTGCATTACCACTTCTTGTCACCTCCTCAGCCTCTATTTGGACCTACATATCTCGAGCATACATACTTCATTTTTTGCAAACAAGGATATCATCGAAAAGCTAGTTCCAAGCCCATCACAATAGTGTAGTTATTTTTTAGTTTTGATGCTATTTTGATGGCTCTTTCTATTATTAAAGTCTAGAGTTTTTTTTGAACTCTAGGAGACATATCTTGAGCATTTGATCTCTGATTTGGGAATTCTTTATATCTTCGAAAAGGTCTTTCTGAGCTCTTTCTAGTTACGTTGGTTGTTTTTCTAGATTCTACTCTAGTAACATTTTATTTAGTCTTCTATATTTTTGCATTCTAGTAGATATCTTGGTTGTTTCAGGTCTGGGAACCAATTTCTTTGCTTCGAATGATTCATCATAACTTGTACTATCTATTGTATTAGTCTTATGTATCTTATAGTCTATTTAGACATTAGTTGTATGCATTCTTTCAAACACACTAAGATAAAGTGCCATATTGCATCTGTATTTTGGTTTCAATAGTTTTTCCTTATTTTTCCTTCTGATTCGAGTAATGTTATTTAAGGAGACTCATGTAGATTATTGTATTCTTAGGATTCACCATATCTTGTGCCTTATTGTGCATTTACTACTTTGATAAAGTGCCATGAGGGGTTGATGTTTTGCCTTTGTTTGCCATCTTTCTTTATCTAGTGAGTGTCACTTTTGAGACATTAGCCTCATTTCATGTCTAAGATTGATCACCTTAGTACATACATATGTACTAGTTTATGCATCTCGATCGTGATTCCTTGACATGCAGTTCTTTCGGCCCATTTTTCCAATTGCCTATCATCTCACCCTTGTTTGCATTAGGGGGTGTTCTTTTGTTGTTTCTCATGCTTCCTTGGTTCGATTGATTAACTCTTTAGGTTTTGTGTTTCATACCTTCTATATTTTTCAGTTCAATTGTTTGCCTATGTGTGCCTCTTGATTCAATGCAGATTACAGTCTTCTCTACCTAGTCAGGTTCTATTTTAGTGGAGGTTCTTCAGATCAACAATTACTTTTGGCGGAGCTTTACAACTTCTACATGCTTCAATGGTGTTCTACATGATCATATTTTGTTCCTATCTTCTGGGACATTCCCTAGCTGGAGACTTCTTCAATCCTTCACAAGTTTCTTTCAACATGTTTTCCATCCCTTTTTGGAGTAGGGTTTTACCCATGTAGTTTTCTCTGTTTCTCCTCTTTTCAAAGATTTGGTTATGCTTTCTTATCTCATTGGGCCTTGTTTTTCGAGACCCATTTTCTACTTTCAGTAGTAGCTTCTAGGTTTTTAGCTAGTCCCTAAGTTTATCTTAAGGGAGGAGGGAGGGCTGGTGGGTGTTGGAGTAATTAGATATTTTCTAATTAACTCTAGTCTACTTAAGCTAAACTTTAAGCATCTAATAATTAATTTCTTTTATTAATTATTATGATGCAACCTAGGTTAGACCTTTTTAGGGTTTCAATCTCCTTTATAAGGATGATCTCTCATTGTAATTAATTAAGGATTAAGAACAAGTTTAATTCATCATTGATTATAGCAATCTTTCTTTTTGCTCATCAAGAATGTCTTATCTATGGATTTAGCAATTTCAGCCCCCATAGTTTTTTGCTTCTCTCTTCTGTGATAGGTGTTTGCATGCAGGAGATTCTTGAGAGCTGTGGGGTTGATCTTTCATCAACTTCAACATAGTATTAGAGCCAATTTGAAGTTGGTTGATTACCGATTTAGAGGATCTTGAGTATATTAACAGATTTTAGCAACATATAGTAGATGAGGTTTATGAGAAAGATTGTGTATGGTATAAACATTCATGCATACCTAAGAAGTATTATCTACTACTATAACTTCATCTAAAGCCAATGCAATAAAGTTGACTCTTTATTTTTTTTCCTCCACATCTTTTCCAATCTCAACAAGACAAATTCTCCAATACCATTAGATGTTTACTAACAAGTGACTACTAGGATAATTGCAAACTTTGGAAAAGTGTGAAAAACACTCATTGATGGGTAAGTCCATCATAGCACACTCTTTTCTCAAAATAAAAGACAAAACTTAACAACTTTTCTCATTTATTCTACTTGCTATGATTTTTCAAGAAAAGCTTTGATATAGCCTTTAACTTCAACATGCTTCATCTACATTTTCTACTCAAAATCAAATAAGACGATATTCCTAAGATACTGACACTCCTCCTTTGTTTTTCATCTTATCACTGATCATTCGACAACATCTATTTTTTGGTAAAATTTACCCATATGCTTTTCTACGGTGTCAACTTTTAGCTGTAACCTCTTTTATTTCTTATTTATCCTAGCACAAATCTTATGAATGCATTCTATGGGAGGCTTATCTTCAAATGGATTGTCGATTCGCTCAATGAATGAATACTTTGACATCCATTCTATTTGAAAAGTCCTTGACAAAACCCACTTCCAATCATTTTTGAATTCCCTATCATTTTTTAAACTAGATTTATTTTCCCCTTCCATTCACCATCATTATCTCTACCATCCTCACCCAAGTTAATTTTATCATTCTAACTACTCTTGGTATCTAGCAAAAAATCTTTTTCAAATTCATTGTGATCTGAAATATTAATTTCATTGCCTTCTTCAATATCTCATGTAGGTTGTGAATCTTGTCAATTTACTTGTGATGATAGCTTTGAATGATATCCATTCTTGATTTTGACCACAAGCTTTTCCACCACCAAAGTAAAATGGAAAGGTTATGTTTTGTTGACCTCTCTTGGTTGTCCCCACATGCAACAATCCTACCCTTCTTCCTATTTGACATCTCCAATGAAATAAAAGGTTTCCATTTTTTTTTTCTTTCTCAAGTAGTGACAATAGATTATACATAATATGATTCATTGACCCTACAATCTAGCCTAAAAAAATCTACATGTCATCATGTCTAAGGTCTCCCAGGTGACCACTGACTACTAACTCATCTCCACTCAATAAGAATGAACTAAAAATTGTAAATAAATGGAGGTGAAACCTAAGGTGAATTCACAATAATACTGTAACACAATACACTTTAAAAAAATAATCACTTACCTTTACATTAGTTGCAATCACCAATGCACTCAACAATTTGAAACTTTTTCATCAATCAAAATTAAGAGATCAAAAACTGAACAAATTGAGTAAAATAATTATGATCTATGAATGTATTTATACCAATCATTTTTTAGTAAATTTAGTAGGAATCTAATATGTTATACAAATATTTGGTGAAGTCTACTTAATAATAATACGTCTTATGTAATTTTCAAAGTGAGTATGGGTTGTCTTATAATTTTCCATGATTAATAGAGTTGGCAAAAATGACAGTGGTTTGAGACATGCATCGATAAATAATTTAGGGTCTTTAAATATATATTTATAATACTAATGGCAAATATAAGTCATTGATTAAGATAAGCCTTGAAAATTGTAGGCATTTTCGAATTTACCATATCCAAAAACTAGATTTGAAAGGAAATACTATGAAAGAAACATAAATAATTACATAAATGTTTGATGGGTAATTAGATTGGGCATTTGACCCAATATTTATAAGATATTGGTGACACAACCAACTCAATATACAATTTTTATTTGCCAAATTCCAACCACCTGGCATAAAATAAACTAAACAATTCTCTATTCATATTCTAATGGGTGAAATTGAGGTGTGTTAAATTGTTCCACCAACTTAGTAATTTTTTGGTTGTCAATTAGCTAATATTTTAGAATTCTCCACAAAATAAATATAAGAAAATGATATTTATTTATTAATTTTTTATTCTCAACATTCTTAGGAGATCACCAACTTCCCTAAAATTATTTCTAAAGACTCCCAATAATGCCCACTCATATTTTAAGGAAGCTCTTTCCATATGACCTTAGCCAAGTGGTCTATGGGTTTGTTGATCAAGTTACAAGGAAATCATATGATCTCCATATAATAAGAGAGCTTTTAGAAGTTGTACATGGAAGCAAATGTCTATGTGAATTTTATGTTATTCAATTGATCTAGTGGTCGGATAAATATATAACTATTTTATTTAATAATTAAAAAATCAGTAATAATTTAATTTTTTTTAAATCAAAACAACCAAGAATTTTTTTTTTTAAATTACAAAATTTTTCTCTCATCATTTAACTAACTGATATTAAGAACAATGGAGATGTTGTGTTACGAACAAATGAATAATGTTATCTTCTAAAAGCTATATACAAGAAAATTAAGGAAAAACAAAGATAACTACTACTTTCCACTCTCAAGCTACCTGCTAAAGAGGACCACAAAACTACACACCATTAGAAAATAAGTTTAAGGGCTCTCTTGTTTAAACCATAATTTTTTCTAATTCTAAATATTTCTTCTGGTTATACCTGTTCACGCAAAAAGAAAACAAGATCTTTGAAAACCATTTATTTTTGACTTAGACAATGCTCCATTGCTGTTTAAGTAGCATAAACAAAGCCATCAAAGAAACGCTGTAAACACCATTTTTCAGCATATGATTCTTTTTCAGCATACCAATATTTCAAATCTATCCAGACTTAAGAAAAGGCTCAAAGAAAACACTCTCTATGACTGCTACAGAGCATGGGACATTATAAATTTATAACCATAAAGAAAACAGCATTTACAGAATTACAAAACAGCACATTATAAATTTACAATCATGAAGAAAACAGCATTTATAGAATTACAAAACAGCATTTACAGAATTACAATGTAACCATGAACAAGAATTGGAATGCAAATGATGGACTCAATGCTGAAATTTCATATGGGTTTTCAATGACCAAATTGTAACATTGTTTCTAACCAAGATTTGTAATGCTCTCAACAAGAAAGACTCAATATAATGCCTCTGCAATAACAGATCATTATAACCACAATAATCTCAAGAAGATTTACCATGAGCATATCATGTTTTTGAAGAACATGGCATAACAAAAGCATTTCAAAGACAGAGAGTTCCATGAATCTGTTTTTGAAGAACAAGAGCATTTCAAAGAAGGAGGATTCCATGAATCTGATTTTGAAGAACAGAAGAAGACAAGATCATTTCGAATACTGAGAAGAACAGAAGATAAATCTGTTTTCTGAATCAAACACTGGAAGCCCTCTTTCGGTTGCCCATTTCCAATTCCATGTGTTTCCTCTTCCTCTTTGGCCTTATTGAGCATGAGGTATTCATATACCTGGCCTTCATAGCTAATTCCACCAAGGGTTTTTTAAAATCCAGATATAGTTTCAATCTTTCTTGATCAGATGGGCATAATTCCATGGCGTCAAATGCTGATAACTTCTTTTTTAAGGATTTGATGACCTTTTTCATCCTCAAGAAATCAGCTCTAAGAGCTATAAGATCATCCAAATATGATAACTGGTCCTTTATTGATTCCATCTGCTTTGTGAGCACTTCATTTTCAACTCTCAGAATTGTGTAGGAGCTTACTGTGCGAGACATATAGCTCTTATAAATAGCCCTTAGCCTCTGCTCATATTTCATTGTGTAATTGACCCTGCAAGAAAAATGACGAACAAACAAATATGGAAATATATCAGTTCAATTCGTGCAAGGATCCTGCAAAATTTAGCTATGAAAGCCAGCAAGAACTTACTAACCTGTAAAAGATATCTTCACCCAACCAAGAAAATTTGTTCCGGAATTTACTGTAACATTTAGTCAAGAATCCTAAAACTTGTGAGAATTTTGTGTTCTTGACAAATAAATAAGAGACTACAAGAAATTCGGATCTTGATAAGAAGCATCCTATTGCTCTCAATTAATTTGAACTACAATTTCTATCATTACATTAATTTCGTGTTCTATGAAAAGGTTTTAAACATGGTTCTTTTACCCAAGGTTAATTATGATAGAAGAGATCCATATTTAAGATAACAATATTTTGTTTTTTTAAACTAAAGATGTACTAATGACTCGTTAAATCTATTGAGAATGTAGGTGGTGAAATGAAAAATTAAAGTTCAGTTATTTGTGATGATGACATTTAGATGGGATTAATGCTCTACAATCTATGAAAGCAAATGTCAATTTTTTGGGGATTAAACTGTATTTTATTTATTTATTTGATGTTTCAAATTACAATGAGCCATTGCATTTCCTCTTTGTCCTAATGAGTCATTGAGTGTGATTTCAAGCAAAGTCAAAAAATAAACACAGTTATATATCATCCATCCAAATCAATGAGAGGAATATTATATTCCAGTTGCTTACTATGTTGGCTATATTTCTCTAAAGCAATGTGTTATCCCCCAAGTTAAGCATGTTTTTAAGCTTCAAGGGATTAATCATATGAAAATTAGAAAACTAACTATTTTTTTCAATTTTCTTTAAATTTTTATAATAAATTTATTTATTTATTTTAAGTTTATAAATTTTAATTTTTTCTAAGGAACAACAATAAGTGTGCCCATTTGGGTTGATCTTTTAGATATAACCACTCACCATTAACTTGAAATGATCATTAGATATTAAGTGACACACTTTACATTTTTTTAAAGGTTAATTATAGTACTCAACATATATTTCAAGTGCTAGGCTTCTTATCATAATGACACAATCTTTGAAGGAACCCATTATTACTTGATGCAAATTTAGATACACTAATCAACTCCCCTATCACATGACATAAAATGTGGTAGGCTATGCAATTTGATTAGAAAGGTTCCATATTAATTTTTATTATAATGTATATGGTTATGTTTAACTACATGATTCAATGCTAGAATTAGGGCAAGTGATATTTTCTTGTAGTTAGCCATTTAATAGCCAAACTAAAACTAGCTTCACAATACATTATCTACAATGTAATTCGACTATATATACCATGAGATTATTATGTCCATAATAAATTTAATATAGTGAAACTCTTAGATAACTAACAAATTACAATTTTTATATTAAAACATGTATTAAAAGGTTAAATTATGTAAATTAAAAGATCTTTAAAAAACTATTACAAACCTATATTATTATTTCATAAATTGAAATTTTTGTTTGCTAAAATCAAGTGTCAAACTAAGATATAATTACCATATTTATAAAGAGTATTAATAGCCTTACAAAATTAAAATATGTTGGAATAAATCATTCATGAGAGATGTCTACAACTTAATTTACCACAACATGAGAATGAAAGCAATGCTAATAGAGTGGATTGAGAAAGTTATTGACTTGTCAAACATAAAATAAATAGAAAGGAGAGATTTTACATAAGGTAGAAAAAGGGGTATAATGCTAACAAGGAATATTCTTAGAGATTGGTGACTAACTTTGAGGGACATACCTAAGCTCACAAGGAATCAATTGAAGGGAAAATATTTATATAAAACTAAAGGTTTTCACACTCATATTTAGAGTATGTAATTTTTTAATCTAATTTATAGGAGTGTGTAAGACATATTGTGAAAAACTATCATATGGGGTGTTGGAAACTTGGCTAAGGTAATATATCAGGGTTGTCATTTATGATAACATATAACCTACTTCAGGATGGAAGAAATTTTGGTGAAGGCCAAGGGAACAATATTTAGAAAATTAACTAAGTACATATCAACAAAACAATCTTCAAAAGGATTTTTTTTTAGCAAGCTTCAATAGAAGCGTGAGAGCTTTTGCACACTTATAAGAAAGTAGTACAGATATCATATGACATATGTTTAAGATTGCTAAAGATAATATGGAGTTTTTTATGAGTTATGGTTTTACCAATAATAGGTGAACAAGACAAGAATAGAGTAACATATAGTATAATGGCTTTTTGGTTTACCAAAATAAGTACATAAAAATGTTGGGATGATGCCCTACTAGATGTTAACTTGATGTGAAAAAATGTTATATTTAAAAGATTTAGCAAAGTTTCAAGCAATAAGGCTGAAATGACTAAGTTATTGATTATAAAGTCAGAATATTTTGTTAAGCAATGTGTAGCATCATATAATAATATTGATATAGCATTTACATGCACATTTTATGTGATTAGTATAGATGTGAAATTAATGCTACTATAGAGAAGAACAATTGAATACAAAGGCAAATAAGATATTGAAGATTTTTGGCCCCAATTGATAATGTTGATTAATGTATATGTAAGTCATATCAGTTGTTATGCTATCATTAATGTTAAGTCTTAGCAGGTTAGACATTATGCTAATTCACTAGAGTGCCATATCATTTGATTAATGAAGAGGATTTGAATAATGTATGATGATAAGTGTATGGTATTCAATAGGCACTTGAATGAGTTGGACTTTGATAGTATAATGTTGGTTTGATTTCTTTACATGATCTTAAACAAGATGTATATGCAATATTGGACTACACGACGAATGAAGGAGTATAGTATTAGCCAAGCTACTACCAATTTTACCAAGCACCTAAGGAAGAAGTGTGGAAGTCTAGTGTTAATTGAGAAATGATAGTGTAACCGAGTGATGTATTAGCCAAGCAATTTGTAATATTTATTGAGCATGAACATGAAGAACAAGTTTGTAAAAGGTTAATTTGAGGCTGACATTTTGTGTTACCCTTGAGGTAGTTTTGGCTATCAGGATTCCTTGCCTAAGATTTTTTTATGATTTGATTATCTATGTGTGGATCATACATTATCTCTCCTGCATGATGAGAGTGGGAGCCTGATTAGGTGACCACATGGTTGGGAGGTAGTGTATTCTTACCATTTGGGTCCCCTCAGATTGACAAATGTTGGATGCTCCTTGATACAATGGTACCATTATCATTCTTCCTCTTTTCTTGAAGACTTCTATTCATTTTATGTATCTATGTATCATGTGTTTTGAGATCGTACGAGATATTGTATTGTATATTGATGTACTTGTATCTATTTTTACATACCCTATGATATGTGTGTAGTGGATGTTATTTATTAGATGTGCTTTCAAATTATTAGTTGTACTTATGCATTTGCTTATATGACTATGTATGTGTTTATTCATTTTATAATTATGGACATTGTAATTGGGACTTAAACTTATTAATAAAACTTTCTTAAATGTGACTCAACATCAAGGAACCCTTGAGGAGTTGAAACTATATTTGTAATTGATTACGCGTTCTTGATGTGTATGTATATATTGCTTCGACATTATTGTTACTTTGATAATTGTTTAAACTTAAAAAAAAATAGTTCAGTAAACTTTGTAACATATTAGGTTTATTTCTTTTGGGTTCCCAAGAGGGGCGTTACAATGAGCTTTGGTGAAAATTCTCTAATAAGGTCAGACTAAAAATGTGCATGTAACCTTTAACTAGGTTGGCTCTTAAAAAAAATCACTTCAAAAGAGAAACTATTTCGATTTACGATTCCCAAGTAGATTTTCCCTTTCTTGGGTTTCCACATTAAATATTTATGTTAAATGTGAGTATGTGTAGGATTATGGTCAACCAAACTATGGCCTTAAGTGGCAGTGAAAAACCAACAAATAAGGGTTATGTCAACTTGACATGTAATTTTAAAATAGTTATGGACTTTATATCAAAAAGTTGTAAGAAAAGAATTTGTAGAAAATTGAATGTATTTTCTAAACTAATAAGCCTTATCTAGAGAAAAATTTATTTGATTGGTCAAAATTTTGGATTTTAATGTAGTACTACATAAATTTCAAGGTGAAAATAAAAAGTAGGTGTATGTTTGACCACCTTAATTAAAATCAAATGATAATATTTTTTAATATAATTATAGATATAAAAGTAGACTCATGTCTAGATGTAACACATATTTTTAGGTATTTTTATTCTAAATAAATAATTAAATATGAATTTTCTACTCTTAACTTTTTAAGAATAAAAACAACTCCCGTATTTGACCACCTTACATAATTGAAAACTTTACAATTTTTTTTCTTATACTAGGTGAAGCATAAAATGTGATACAACTTTTGGATTTCAAAAATGTTATAACGTTCGAAAGTTAAAGCTATTTTTCAATCAATATGTCAATCAATACTTTACATACATCTTCATTAGAAATTAACTAATAAATACTTATCAAACTCACAATTTGACAACAATTATAATGATGGAATCTTGAGAGTGTTCTCATGAAACCCTTTTCATTTCATTGAATTTGGATGAAAAAATTGTTGTTAAATGGCTAGTTGAAGTCTAAATGTTAGGAAAACATGATTCAAACATGTTTTTTAAGTTGACCAAATAGGTTTGGTAAATACCAAGCCTAATCGGGTACCCGAAACTTGGTGACAAGATATAAAATTTAAAATTTGAGATATTAGGGACCAATTGTACATTTTAAACCAAAAGTCTAACAAACATATTTAAATATGTTTTACATTTAAAATATAGTGATATTTGAATATTATTATTATTTATTTTATTATTATATATTATATAATAAATTTTATTTTTATAATATTATATATGGTTCTAAATATGATTAGATAGTATATTAGGATCATAGTACTATATTTTATTATATAGTATTCTATATTATCTATAGTATTATAAATATTATCTATATATTATTATTATACATGTAATATTAAAAATATTAATAATTATAGTACTATAATATATATTTTAACATAGTATTAGAAATTATTACGTAGTATTATATACTTAATTAAATTACAATATGTCCCAAGGTGTTCGAGGAACCCTAGGGACATATGTTGTGATCATTTGGGTCGAAGAGGGTTGTAGGTTACCTACAACCCATATGATCGATTACAATATGTCCCTAGGGCTCCTAGGGCTCCTAAGGACACATGTCATGATGAAATGGTTTAGGGGGGGTCTTAGGTTAGCCTACGAACCCCCATATGATTGATCAAAATATGTCCCTAGGGACACATGTCATGATGAAATGGGTCAAAGGGGGTCTTAGGTTAGCCTACAACCCCCTTCAACCCATAGGATTGATTAAAATATGTCCCTAGGGGTCCTAGGGTCCTTAGGGACACATGTCATAATGAAATGGGTTAGAGAGGTTTGTAGGTTAGCCTACGACCCCCTTTGACCCATATGATCAATTATAATATGTCCCTAGAGGTTCTAGGACCCCTAAGGACACATGTCATGATGAAATGGGTTAGAGGGGGTCATAGGTTAGTCTCTAAAATGGTCTTCGTCAACCACTTGTTGTCTTGAGGGCTTTTCCTACTATAGGGCTATTTTTACTTGGTCTTGGATTATTCTGGGAGTTTATCAATTGTGGAGTAATTTACACTTTAGCCTATATATGTTCACATTGTATTTTTGAGAACTCGTCATGGAAAGGATTTTGGCTTCTATTTAATATTCACATTTTGATTTCTCTATTATTTTTATGTTTTTTTCAAGATTATTTTTGTCATTGGATTTATCTTGTGATGCATTTGTTGTTTATATATTTTAGGTCAAGCTTAGGTCAACCCTTTTGTTTATTATAGTTATTGTAAAAAGACTTGTATTGTTAGGAAAAAATTAAATACATTATTGTGCACACATGCAACTTAAGAGTTATAAAATATGTTTTAGATTATTAAAAATGAATTATAAATATATCAAAATTAGAGAAGATCTTTATAATATTTGTATTAAAATATTAGATCATGTCACTACAAGTTATTGAAGTAAATATAGTAACCTCTCATTTATAAGATATTCTTAGCCGTTTTCTTTATTTGTAATATTACTTTCCTTTCAAATTTCTCTTTTATATTCAACAACACTAACCTCTATTTTATTTTATTATTATTTTATTTTGATTGTGAGACTAAATGAAGAGAAACAACATTATGAATGGGCAAAAATAACCCAAATAAAATATTAACTTCTATAGTGATGCCACATTCTAATCAAGGGTACCATGAAGATTTTAAATATTTTTAAAATGGTATCTGATTTTTTTTCTTTTTTTTCTAAAGTTCACTTACATATGTCTTTTTGTGAATTGCTGCTATATATTTATGAATTATTTTGGTTAATTTTTCTTTCATATGTACCTACACTTATCTTAAAGAAAATAGCTATGTATTATGTCAAAATTGTAAGTTTCCCAATAATGTGTAGATATCTCAGTTATTATATATTTATTAAAACACTTTTTTCATTATTAAATGTGAAGTATTCATTAGAATTGATTTACTTAGAAAAAGATCATTACAATGCTAACTATTTTGATTATTTTTAAAATAATATTTTAGATTTTACTTTTATTATTTATAGACAAATATCTTTATAATCAATAAAATAAATTTCCATAGAGAAACTACAATGCAAAATTTATAAAAGAAACACTTATTTCAAAATTAAAATTTAGTTTTTAGAAATCAAATATTTGAAAAGATGATAAAAATAATAATATTAAATTTGAAAGTTAACTTTTTTGTTTTTCTAAACATTAGAAATACATAATGATATAAATTCTTAAATTATCAAACTCGCCTTGGATTTGATAAATTCTATAAAATTCTTCTTCTTCTTCATTATATAGTTCAACTTAATGGATACTAGTAGTACATGGTTTGGTCTTTCTATATGCTTCCCATGCTCTAGTTATGTTGATTTCTTAGGTGTAGTTGATAAAGTTTAACTCCATACTTCATATGCAAACTATATTGCATCTAAGAGGTTACAATCTTGAATTACTTTTATATATATATATATATATATATATATATATATATATATATATATATATATATATATATATATATATATATATATATATATATATATATATATATATATATATATATATATATATATATATATATATATATATATATATATATATATATATATATATATATATATATATATATATATATATATATATATATATATATATATATATAAAGCTTACCTTAAATTCTATGAAAATATGCTTCTTCCTCACTATATAGTTCATCTCATTGGATAATTGGATAATAGTACATGGTCTTCTCTTTCTATATGCCTACCATGCTTTGGTTATGTTGATTTCTTAAATGTAGTTGATAAATTTTAACTTAGAATACTTTATGTGTAAAACTTATTTCATATGAGAGGATACAATCGTGAATTACTTAATTACTTGTATTCTAGCTAAGGAAGAATTCCTAACTATAAATGGTCTTATTAGTAACTATTTTATAGGGGTATTTGTTGTTAATATCATTAAAGTGTAAATTGAGATTTTTTTTGTTTTTTTTTTAAATTTAAGTGTAAATTTTTGCTAGCTTATTGTAATTATTTTGATCAAATATTTGACACGTAACACTACTTGCAAATGTATATCTAAGTATTTCATTTCTACAATCTTGAACATATATTGCTCACAAAATTAGTACAACATGCACTTTTGGTCAAAAATAGTTAAAAGACTCTTATTCTTACCATACTATTTATAGTCATCTCTTTAAAACTTGTTAGTCTAACAACAATAGACTATAGTTTTCAGTTACTCTTGGTAGCATTAATTTGTTCCTCAAAAATAGCACACTCATAAGAAATCATTACTATAGTTAACTATAGTCAATATGAGATAAGAACAATTAAATTTATTTGTTTCCTATCATAGGGAGGGGTTGAATAGAAGTTTCCATTGATAGGCATGGAGAAGGATTCAACAACAGTTTCCACTTAGTTCTCTTCTAGTCTATTTTTTTCAAGGTATTTTTGTTACCAAAAATTAGAAAAATTCATTTAAAATCTCACAGAAATTGTTGAAGCCAAAATTACAAACTAGCAAGATGAACTCCCACAACAACCATCTTCATTTATCCACTCATCTCTCTCTCTCTCTCTCTCTATATATATATATATATATGTATGTATGTATGTATGTATGTATGTATGTATGTATGTATGTATGTATGTATGTATGTATGTATGTATTCAACAAGTCTACTTTGTGTTCATGTTACTAAATATTTCACAAGTTACTCTAGTTTTCACCTTGATCTATTCATGATGCTATTTCTCAACACTTCTTGCAAACTCTAAACATATCCATCATTTTTTGTAACTAGTGATGAAATACCCAGTTAAAGACCTCAATAATTTGAATTTTTTTTCATCAAAAAATTGTTTGTTGTATCGAACTAATGCAATTTGGCTTCTAACAAATGTAACCATTGACAAAACTCATGAGAGAAAGAAGCCAAAGAA
Organism: Cupressus sempervirens; assembly: GCA_028749045.1. Classification (NCBI taxonomy): domain Eukaryota; kingdom Viridiplantae; phylum Streptophyta; class Pinopsida; order Cupressales; family Cupressaceae; genus Cupressus; species Cupressus sempervirens. The sequence continues at coordinate 581,069,215 of CM053783.1, read as the reverse complement.
TAATATCTTTTGATTTTCTTCTTTCAAAGTATTCCTTGTATTTCAACTTATGAATGTTTCATCTTTTTCATGATAATCTTCCACTTGAGCTTTTTCAGCTTCTATTTATTCCCTCAATTCTTGCTCCCTCATTTGTAGTAGACTTTTCTTTAATCTTTCTTGTATCCTTTTTAATTATCTTTGTTATAATATGTTATATTGAAAGTCTACAAATATCAAATTTCAATAATGTATATGAATTAAAAAAATTAAATGAATAAAATATTAAATATTTATTAAAAACATCATGTTATAAAATAAAAGTAAAGTAAAAGGCAAAGAGATAAAATTTTATTTTAGAAATCTAATTTAAGGGCAATATTGGTATAGACAAAAAACTTTGTCGTCCCCCAATTTCTTTTAAACTTATACAAATAAGATTAATTTCTTTAAAATGTAGAACGTCTCCTAAATTTGTTTTTATAATATTTTGACCTTTATTTCAATTTGAAGATACCATAAAGAGGGAAGATAGCATAGTTGAAGTTGAAAGTATTATAAAACCATAACGCATAATACAAATATCAAGATAGTTTTTGTTAATATTAAAAGGTCAATTGAAAAGAAAGAGATATTTTTCATAGTTAGTCATATTGTGATATTGCTATTTGGATTTGCAAGTTTGAAGTTAGCATTTTGACTCAAAAATCACACAATTAAATCCTAATAGCAATATCACAATTAAAAAGTCAATTTTGTTACTTATCTTGTATAACTAATATATTTGATAAAATAATTTTTTAAAATAAAATTATTAAAAATTTGTTAATAAATTTAGAGTGAAATTAAAGCATATGCTATCATCAAATGATAGATTAATGGTTGTGCCATGTTAAAATATTTGAAATGCTAAAAAGTCTAAAATTATATAAGATCTTTAAATTGCTAATATGAAAGTAAGATCATAAATCTATGTTATTAAATAGATTTTTCACTTAATAAATGTGTTGTTTTTCCCAATGGAATGTGTGGCAAATCAATTTCTCCAATAGTTGGATAGGCCCTTGATATGCAGCCTTCCTTTGCTTTTAGAGGGGTAGCTCCCTTAGATGATGTGAGTTTGTTTTTTTCTTCAATAAAGATGTATTCAAACTTGAAGTGAGAAAGCTATTGATGACGAATGCACCAAACAACTCTAAAGCTTTCTTGTATTAATGTAAACTGCTAATAAAGACAATCAAGAGCTACACTTGAAGATAATCATTAGCACAACGCTGATTCAAGCTCCATAAACATTTGCATAATACCATGAAAATATTTACTGCAAAAAGAATCATCACTTTTATGCTTCAATGAGTCAAATTTTTAGAAGGAGAACTCAAAATGTGATTTCCTTTATTTTCCTGCACCAAGAATGCAAGAGGAATATTTTATTACAAAGACACAATATTTACACACTTTCCAAAAAAATTCTTATCACCAAAGTTATAACATAAGTGTTCCCAATTTCTAAAGTCCAAAAAAGTCCCCCATAAAACCAAAATGATTCCTTATAGAGACATTGAGGTTAAGAACTACTCCTCCATGGTAAAAAACTACCTCCTAATTACATGATTTTGATGAGGTTAATTAATAGGTTACAAATATTAACCTATACATGGAAAAAATCTACAAACATGACTCAAGCTAAAATTCACCAAAAGAGCATGAAATATACATATAATCACTAAAGCTTCTAGTTGTTGGAGTCCATCTATCACTTGATGCAATAGATTTATTTTTGAAAGCCTTGTAGGCATCAATTATTGCCACAATCAAATCATAATTTGGAATGAACACATTTTCCATCTCAAGTTTGGATCCCTTCTTACTCTTGTCGATATGTTGAAATGTTACAATCCTCCAGCATGACAAAGACTGGACTGGGCTTCATCATAGTTTCTGCATCCGACACTCAATTCTCTATCTTAGAATGAATGTTGAAACTAAAAAAATCAAGAAGAAACTAAAAAATCCATATGTTGAAGATCACTCATTACTGCTCCACCTGCAATAATTATGACCACTTCATCTGAGACTTCTATCTTTGTCTTCTCACACACAATTATCAACTTTTCAAATTTGGTGATCCCTCCACTAATGTTTATTATGTTCTAGTTGATACTCTTACTCCATATGTGCACCTAATTATCATTCAAAACATCAATAACCTTTTCAAGGATTAATCTATTGGCATCCACCTTTTAGATCTCCTACACATCATCAGATACTCATTTCTAGGTGACCTTTTGTTCCTTGCTAATTTCAAGTTCTTTATACATCTCTTGCACCTATAAAATGGTCTTACCACATATTTCCTTTTCTCCATTTATGAAATTTTAAGAATCTTCTATCATTATATAGACCCATGCTTCTATCATCATACTCTGATACTTTTTCTTGTTTACTTTTCCTACTATGATGTGATCAAGAATGCCTCAAGGACCTTTAAGAGCTAGTGAAGTAATTATTGCTTGGGCATTAGAAGAATTATTAACTGATTTATTTTATGATACCACTATTTGTATTTTCTCTTTGAGTTGCTCCTTTGAATTCCATTCCTTCTTTTCCCTATGTAATATTTGTGCTTCAAACAATTCAAAGATTTGAAAATCTCCTTCCACACTTGATGGGATGAGATCAACTTTTCTCAGAGTGAAATCAAACTCTAAGGCTTCTTCTACATTCTTCTCTTTTATTTGCCTCACTATTTCTACACATAAGTTACCTAAATTTTTATCAATGACCAACCTAGACATCACCTTAGTTCTCTTCACTTTAGGAGTTTTTTTGGAGAAAACTAGGAAATTGTATCAAGTAGAGGTAGGATCACTTGTACCACCTTCTTTTACCTTCGTAGACTTTCTCACATCCATGAGGATTTAGAGGTATTGGATAAGCCACTGTATTATCTACTTGATTTTCAACAATCACCATTAAATCTTCTATGTTAGATAACTAGTTATCCATCTGTGTGATGTCTGTTAATGATATCATGAGAGGAGAAAAGTTTTAAGGAGAAACTACTATTGGAGGGGAAGAGGGAATTGGAATAATTTTTTCAACAACTCAAGTCAAACATTCTCATTGGGTCCATTTTCTTCTTGATTCACCTTGTCAACTTTACCCTTTGGTTTTGACCTTCTTCTTTTGACTATAAATTCAACTTCACATGCTTTAGATAAATCAATTGGCTGATTTGGGTCTTTTTCACCACCATTATCACTTGTATTCAATTGTTGCACTTTATTATTTGATGTCACTTTAGGTTCCATACAAGATGATTCTCCTTGACTGTTGCTTCTCCTAGTAGGATTAGCCCCTCTACCTTGAAGTCTAGTAGTTGTATTTTGTATCCTCATTTTACTTACCCACTCTTTTGTTCTTTTGATGATGTAGGCAATTCTTTCCTTCAAACTTTTCAACTCTTGAATAGACCAATCAATTGGTGGAAGTCCTAACAACTCAATCTTCTCCTAATAGAAAGGATCAACTAATGAATTGTAATGGGCACCCCTGGATGTCCCAAAAAACTAAACCAAATTGCTGAAAGGAATTATGTCAAATAGTTTGCATTCAACTTCTTAAAACCTCTTATAACTCTAGAAATCAAACGTTTATTTGTTTGTTGTGTTTCGTGCATGGAATTGGTATCATACAACATAAACAAGAAAGAAACTACAATAATATACAAAGTGGAAATGAACGACTGCTAATAAAATGTTATTTTCAGAATTCATGAAACCAAATACATGGCAGATTTATCAACTCACTAATTACTTCAGAAATATTGTCATAATACTCCAGCACATGCTTACGAACTTGCTGCTACAATAATTTGTCCTCCAATCAGTCCAATACCTTCATAATACCATTCCCTCCAAGTGGCATAAGCGTCATACAAGTAGTGAAGAAGATATGAGCAAAATATCAAATCTGCCTATAGCTGGAAATGCAACTAAATTGCCTGATAATGAAGCCAATAAGAAGAAATTCCAAAGGCCAAACCCCAAGGGAATGACATCTAGAATGTTACAAGAGAGGATAGACATCCTCAAATTCCAAGAACAAAGCTACAATTCACACACCAATTTCTTCTCATATTCAACCTCCTAATGAAGCCACAAATGCTTCCTTTTATTCTATTCCCACGGGTCCACTCAACTCATATGGGCAATGTGGGATAAAAGATGTGTAATATAAAACATATATTAAAATACCCCTTATGTCTCCCTTGGGTACACATCACCATAAAATAAATATTAAAGTAACACTTTAATATTTTACAATTAAATTAGACGTTACTTTAATAAAACTTCAGGCATTAAAATGTATTAGCAATCAGACTCTGAATAATGCGAGTGATAGCTCATCGAAAAGCTCTCACCGAGGAGTATCAAATCCAATCAACAAAATTGACCTGCACTGTGTCCTGTCGACTTACTAAAAATAGTAAGTATGCCTGAAACTGAGTAAATCAACTTCGTTTTGGCCCAAACTGGAAATGACTAGGCCAAAACACTCCAATATCCCATTAAACCCTTTGTTAGCCCTCGAGACCATGTAGAACAAGGCTAATGCACACACACTTGGTCAACTGCTAAAATGGGGACATTACAGTCTGCCCCCCTTGAAATTGCTTGTCCTCAAGCAATCTCAGTCCAGCCTGCTGAATAATCTGCTCACTCTCCCATGTAGAATCTTCCTCCGGCAGGTCTTTCCATCTGACCAAATACTCCTTCACTATCCTATTTCTAAGCTTCCTCTCTCTGGTATCCAGAATAGCCTCAGGTACTAACACAAGCTTCCCCTCCTCATCCAAAGGGGGTAAATCTACAGAAGGCACTACACTCTGACCAATGGCTTTCTTAAGCCTAGACACATGAAACACATTGTGCACTCGATTGCCCTCTGGAAGCTCAAGCTCATAAGAGACTTTGCCCACTTTGCGAATCACCCTATAGGGACCATAAAATCTAGGTTTTAAATTTTCAGCTCCGCTCTTCTTGAGCAATGATTGTCTATATGGTTGTAGCCTCAAGTAAACCATATCCCCTACCTCGAAGCTACGCTCTATTCGGTGCTGATCAACATACAATTTTTGTTGATTCTGGGCCTATTGTATATTCTCTTTGAGCACTTTCAGGATGTCCTGACTATCCTACAATAAGTTTTTGGCTTTGGGCACTCTACTGTCCCCCAAAACTAAATCCATGAAGCTAGGTGCTTCATAACCATAGAGTGCCATGAAAGGAGTCATCTTGATAGACATATGATAAGTGGTGTTATAACAATACTCTCCCATATGCAACCATCTGATCCAAGCCTTTTTTTGTGTAGTTACATAGTTCCTCAAATATCCTTCTGCCCATTTATTCACAATCTCTATTTGCTCATCTGTTTGCGGATGATAACTAGTGCTAGGTGTAAGATTTGTACCACACAACCTAAACAACTCTTGCCAAAAAACACTCATAAACTTACCATCCCAGTTGCTGACATGAATTTGGGCAGCCCATGTAACCTGAATATCTCTTTAAAGAAAAGATCTACCACCTGTGCTGTTGTGTAAGTGGATGGAATAGCAAAGAAGTGAGCAAACTTCATCAAGCGGTCCACCACCACATAGATGCAATCCCTTCACTGCACTCATGGTAAACTAGTGATGAAGTCCATCGAAATACTTTCCCATTTCCTATCAAGAATGGGCAAGGCCTGTAATAAACCTGCAGGAAATATGTGCTCTCCCTTATTCTGTTGACAAACCACACACTCCCTGACATACCTCTGAACATCATCCTTGAGCTCTTTCCATGAAAACCACTCTCAAATCTGCCTGTAGGTCTTGAAGACCCCCGGATGTCCAGCTGTGGGTGCATCATGAAATGCCTTTAGTATCACCTCTCTCAAATGTGATGACGGAATCAAATAAACCCTATCCTGAACTCTGATCAATCCATCTATCACCTCATAGCGATCATCGTGTATGGTACCTAAAATCAATCTAGAAGCCCAAGCATCTCCGACATGCTCTGCTATAATCCGATCTCTCCAATCTCCTAAAATCTCTGCCAGAGCACATAAGTGAAGTCTCCGAGATAAGGCATCATCCACCACATTTTTCTTACCTTTGACAAACTCTATGTCAAATTCATAAGCTTGCAATTTAGTCACCCATTTTGTTGCCGGTCATTAAGATCACGCTGGCTCATGAAGTATTTAATACTGTTGTGATCAGTCTTGATCACAAAACATCCACCTGCCAAATATGATCAAAATTTGGCCAATGCATGCATTATGACCAACATCTCCCAATCATAGACAAAATAACTTTTCTCAACTCCTCGGAGCTTCCTACTCTCGAATGCAATGGGATACTTCTCCTGCATCAATACTGCTCCAATCCCATCACCTAATGCATCACAATGAAGCTCAAAAGGCTTCGTGAAATTCGATAGAGCTAGAACTGGACATGAAGACATTACCTGCTTGAAATGCTCAAAAAACCTTTGTGCTGCCCCTGTCCACACGAAGGCTCCTTTCCTGGTAAGATCTTTCAAGGGTGTAGCAAATTGTGAGAATCCCTTAACAAACCTCCTATAAAAACCACATAAACCAAAGAATCCCTTAAGCTGTGTAAGGTTTGTGGGAGTAGGCCACTCTACAATAGCTCTAATCTTTTCGGGATCAACCCGAACGCCATCTGCACTAATGATATGCCCCAGGTAAAGGAGCTTAGTCATGCCAAACTCACATTTAGATTCCTTGGCATACAATGACTCTCTCTCCAGAATAAATAACACCTCCTCTAGATGATGTAAGTGCTCCTCCCAGGTCTTACTGAAGACCAAGATGTCATCAAAGAAGATCAAGACAAATCTCCTCAGCTGCTTCCTGAATACCTGGTTCATACAACTTTGAAATGTAGCAGGTGCATTGGTTAGACCAAATGGTATAACCATGAACTCAAAGTGGCCATAGTGACATCGGAAGGCTGTTTTCTCAATGTCCTTTGCTCTCATCCTGATCTGATGGTATTCGGATCGCAAATCAATTTTGGTGAAGAAGCATGCCCCATGCAACTCATCAATCAGCTCATCAATCTTAGGAATGGGATACCTATTTTTAATTATTTTCTTATTCAGTGCCCTATAATCGATGCACATGCACATCATCCCATCCTTCTTCTTTACCAATACTACTGCTGAAGCAAAGGGCCTCTTACTAGGCCTGATATGCCCCATCTCCAAAAAATCCTTAATCACCTTCTCTATCTCATCCTTGTGTTTCTTAGGATGATGATAGGGAGTAATCATAACTAGTTTGGCTCCCTCCTCGAGCTCAATAACATGTTCCATCCCTCTATCAGGAGGAACCCCATGAGGAATATCGCTAAATACTTTAGCGTGTCTATAAAGTATCTTTTGGACATCTAGTGGATGACTCTTTTCTTGTGGCTCTGGTAAAGTTGGCATAATGTGGCACTCTGCCGCCCACTCTATGTCATCATGACAAAAAAGTCTCTGCATTCTCCTCAAGGACACTACTCTGCAACCTCCATCTGAAAGCCCTCTAAGTACCACAGTTCTGCCCTCATGCTAGAATCTCATCTCTAATTTTGCTAGATTGAGTGTGAACTCAACTAGTGAAGCCATCCATGTCATGCTGAGGATGACATGATAATCTCCCATGTCCACAACATAGAACTCATCCTCCAACTCGTAGCCATCTCCAAACCTAATGCAAAGATTAGATATCTTCTGAGTGCATAATAACTTATCACCATTAGCCACCATGACTCTAAACCCATCATGCTCCTCTGTCTGTAACCCTCTCCTGGCTACCAATTGTGCATCTATGAAGTTATGTGTAGCCTCAGTGTCAATAAGAGATATCACTTTCTGCCACTAGATAGTACCCCTGACCTTAAATGTGATTGCCTTTTGGGCCCCTGTCAAGTGTGCCAACAATCTATCATCCTTAAGAATGTTGCTCTCCTCTATAGTGTTACCCTCATCTAAATCAGAGTGTTGATCCTCCCCTTCTGACTCTGACTCTTCTGCTGAAAAATACTCCATTTGATTTGCCTTAGCCTTGAGAGAACATTTATGAGATAAGTCCCAAGGCTCTCTACAATGGAAGCACAACTTCTTCTTTCGAAGTTCATTCAAGGTTTCATTGTCTAGTCCTTTTGATCCTTCTTTGAGTTTGCTATACTCTTTCTGAAATGATTTTTTGTCTTTGTCCTTGCGGTAGGAAGAATCTGTTGAATGGTTTTTTCCTTTGTATACTGAAGGGGCTAAATCTCGTGCCTTTTTAGTTGCTTCAGCTAACGTGAGTGGATCATGTCCCTTCACCCAACCTCATAATGGATCAGCAAGACCATCACAAAATAACACCACCAATCTCCTAGGAGAGATATCAGTAACAAGTACAGACAAGCGCTGAAACTCGGCAATGTAAGCATCCACAGAACCTGACTGTTTCAACTGTGCTAGCTCCTTGAAATGTAACTCGAGATCCTTAGTGTCAAATCTCCCAATCAATGTTTCAGTGAATTCCTCATAGGATGTAATCTGATTATGCCCCAAAGTCACCATGCCATGATGCCACCATTCATGTGCAACGCCATCCAAGTGCATAGCCGCATACTTGATAGCCTCCTCCTTAGGCATAGGATTTAGCTGCAAGTATGTATCTACCTTCTGCACCCAAGCTCGTGCAGTCATCTTCCCTGAAGCATCATAATAAGGTAAGGAAATTTTTCCAACTTTCTTCCTCAGCTCAAAGTTTTGATTCCTCCCTCCTACTTTAGGCATGTGTCTCATCCTCAAGTCCATATAATCTCTAAGAGAAATATCCGCCTGAAACTCTGGTCCACTAGCCTCCCAGTCCCTCCTGAACTGATCCTGTAACTCGGTAATCTGCGGTTTGTTTACTGGTTGAACCGGATCTCTGGGTGGGAAAGTGGGTAGAAGAGGTCTCGAGCTCGCAGTCCGTGTTGGGCGTGCAACGTGTCTAAAGTTATTAGCCTCATTCCCATTGTTGCTGTGTCCATTATTACCATTAATGTTATTCTCAGGACCATTTTTGTTGCCTTGGCCTTCATGGTTATTGTTTCTCTCGTTGTTATTGTTTCCCTCGTTGTTATTGTTCCTGTTGTTGGCATCACCTGGATTAATATTGACACCCATCTATCTAGCCATGAGCTGCAACATCATGTCCATTTGCCTATTCTGCTCCTACTGCATACGCTGCCCCTACTCTAATGTATCCAGTAACTGTTGGAACAATACCTCCCCCTGATCTAGACCAGCATTTTTGCCTCCGCCTAATCCTGTATTCCTGTCATCTCGATCACCCATATTATTGTCCTGATCACAGAATATCTCCTCTGTGTCTGTATGGTTGGATTCAATGTCCCCCTGCATGGATGTACTAGACTGTTTGCTTTGCAAGTCTGAAATCCTATTTTGTCTTGCTCTGGTATCGCGAAAATTATAAGACCCCTGTCGCATGCTCAAACATAAATGCTTAGCATGTGTTTATTTATTTATTTTTTATTTTAGTGTTTTGACATTTCGTCAAACACCTTTTCCCTCTATCCAGCTGTTCTGAATTCCCTATAAGACCTCCATAGGGTGGCAGGACTTATAGCTCTGATACCACTGTAATGGGCACCCCTGGATGTCCCAAAAAACTAAACCAAATTGCTGAAAGGAATTATGTCAAACAGTTTGCATTAAACTTCTTAAAACCCCTTATAACTCCAGAAATCAAACGTTTATTTGTTTGTTGTGTTTCGTGCATGGAATTGGTATCATACAACATAAACAAGAAAGAAAATACAATAATATGCAAAGTGGAAATGAACGGCTGCTAATAAAATGTTATTTTCAGAATTCATAAAACCAAATACATGGCAAATTTATCAACTCACTAATTACTTCAGCAATATTGTCATAATACTCCAGCCCATGCTTATGAACTTGTTGCTACAATACTTTGTCCTCCAATCAGTCCACTACCTTCATAATACCATTCCCTCCAAGCGGCATAAGTGTTAGACAAGTAGTGAAGAAGATATGAGCAAAATATCAAATTTGCCTGTAGCCGGAAATGCAACTAAACTGCCTGCTAATGAAGCCAATAAGAAGAAATTCCAAAGGCCAAACCCCAAGGGAATGACGTCTAGAATGTTACAAGAGAGGATAGATGTCCTCAAATGCCAAGAACACAGCTGCAATTCACACACCAATTTCTTCTCATATTCAACCTCCTAATGAAGCCACAAATGCTTCCTTTTATTCTATTCCCATGGGTCCGCTCAACTCATATGGGAAATGTGGGATAAAAGATGTGTAATATAAAACATATATTAAAATACCCCTTATGTCTCCCTTGGGTACACATCACCATAAAATATTACAATTAAATTAGACGTTACTTTAATAAAACTTCAGGCATTAAAATGTATTAGCAATCGGACTCCGAATAATGCGAGTGATAGCTCATCGGAAAGCTCTCACTGAGGAGTATCAAATCCAATCACCAAAATTGACCTACATTGTGTCCTGCCAACTTACTAAAAATAGTAAGTATGCCTGAAACTGAGTAAATCAACTTCGTTTTGGCCCAAATTGGAAATGACTAGGCCAAAACACTCCAAGATCCCATCAAACCCTTCGTTAGCCCTTGGGACCATGTAGAACAAGGCTAACACACACACACTTGGTCAACTGCTAAAATGGGGACATTACATGAATCTTCCTCATCTTCTAGACCTATTACATCAACATCCATTTTGAAATCTATCACTTGCCTTATGGTAAGTTGCATCCAATCTCACTTACTCACTTCAAAATCACTTTTTGTAATCTTTCCAAAAGTCTTCTAGAGCCAGACACTCTAATATGCCATTAGATTTTCTCCAATTCAAGAGTTGAGATGTACACGAGGTAACACTTTGACTTTGGAAGGTGTTATTGGTAGACATCTTTTTAAATTTCTACCTTTGATAACTACCCACCTGCTACTATTGAATCTTCTTTTAAGTCACAACTAGTTCTTAGCAAAAGGAAAGGCAAACATTTGAAGTGTGATAGTGACAGTTCTGATAATGAGCTTGATGAACTTAAAGCACTTATTTCAAAAGGAATTTGAAGAAGGAGATGTAATACAAAGGTAAATTACCTATTATTTTTTTTTCATGCAACAAGTTTGGTCATATTGCTGCTAGATGTCTTGATAGAGAAGACAAGTATGTGAGAAAGGAAAGAAAGTACAAAGGAAAAAGAGATGAATGAGACTACAAAAAGAACAAGGATGAAAAAGGTAAGAAATCTTGTTATATTGATAAAGAAGAAACTAAAATTGAATCTAAAAATAATGATGATGAAGTTGTCCATGTTACTATGAAAGAAGACTTTGGTAAAGATGAGAAAATTGCATTAATCTCATATGTGAACACAAGTGACAGATGAATAATTGATACTAGATGCTCTAATCATATGAGTGGTGATGGAAACAAATTTGAGGACATTGGACCATACAAAGGTGGATGTATTAAATTTGGTAATGATATTCCATGTGTTGTGAAAGGTAAAGGTACAATTCAATTGACTGACAAAATCAAGTGTGATAATATTTATTAGGTTGAAGGACTTAACTACAATATTTTGAGTGTTTTATAGCTAACTAAATCAGGATACAAAGTTGAACTTATTCACAAAAAGGCCAGGATATATGATGTTGATAGTAAGATGATTGGAAGTGGTGGTTGAACAAGACGTAACTTGTTTTATCTAGATTTATCTAATGAGACATTTTTCTGCACAAAAAGATGTTTGGTTATGGCACAAAGGGTTATATCATGTGAATTTTGACCATTTGGTAAACATTAGTAAAATGAAGAAAGTAAGAGGGTTTCCAAAATTAAAGAAGCCTCACTATGCTATGTGTAAACAATGTCAATTGGGAAAAATGACCAAGTCAAGTTTCAAGAGGAAAACATATACATCAAGTGATATTTTGGAAATAGTTATTAGTGACCTATGTTGAACTATTGATGTTAAAAGCTATTGTAGAGATAAGTATTTTATTATATTTGTTGATGATTATTCTAGGATGATGACCATGATGTTTCTTAAAGCTAAATTTGATATTTTTTAGTTATTTAAGTGGTATTTGGCTAGAGTTGAAAAAGAAATAGGGAAGAGTCTAAAGTGTTTGAGATCTAACAGAGTTGGTGAATTCATTTCCAATAAGTTCAATGCATTCTGCTATGTTGGAGGAATTAAAAGACAAATGTCGACACCAAGGACCCCTCCTTGAAATTGGATAGCTGAAAGATCAATTATGGATTGTGTAAGAACATTAATGATGGAGAAGAGTGTATCACATAAGTATTGGAGAGAGGTTGTCAGTAATTTTTTCTATACCCTGAATAGAGTACAAGTCAATAAAGGTACAAATGCTATACCTTTTGAACTATGGTATGGATATGCTTCTAATGTAAAATATTTCAAAATATTTGGAAGTAAATTCTATATATTCAAAGATAATAAGAATGGAAAAATTGATGCAAAGAGTGATGAAGGTATATTACTAAGATATTCAATCGAAATTAAAGCTTATAAGTGTTTAAACTCTAATACTAACAAAGTTGTGGAAAGTGCAAATGTGAAAGTTGATGAATTTGAAGAAAGAAATGATGTTGAATGTAAGGAATAACCTAAATATTATAGTACATTCATACATGTGGATGATAGTTCCCTCAAGAAGAATGTATCACATAAGTATTGGAGAGAGGTTGTCAGTACTTTTGTCTATACCCTGAATAGAGTACAAGTCAATAAAGGTAAAAATGCTATACCTTTTGAACTATGGTATGGATATGCTTCTAATGTAAAATATTTCAAAATATTTGGAAGTAAATTCTATATATTCAATGATAATAAGAATGGAAAAATTGATGCAAAGAGTGATGTGGAAAATGCAAATGTGAAAGTTGATGAATTTGAAGAAAGAAATGATGTTGAATGTAAGGAAGAACCTAAAGATTATAGTACATTCATATATGTGGATGATATTTCCCTTAACACTCCTACTAGACAAGAAAACCAAGCTGTAGTTTCCTAGAAAATAGGAAATGAAAAAGTACAACAATAGGTTGCCGAGCAACAAATAGTGGGTGTTGAGAAATAGGCGAAAGATGCTGAATCATAGACAAGCAATGCCAACCATTAGATATATAATGTCAAGAGTATGCAAAACCTATACTAGAACCTGAATAAGAAAGAGAAAATGAGCTTGAGATTATTTTCCAAGATAAACTTGTTGAAGAATAACGAAGGAGACCACCTGTGCTAGCGAAGTATGTATGGAGGCACCATAAACCTAAACAAATCATTGGAGATGTAGACTCTAGTGTTATGAAAAGAAAGAAACTCAGAGATGATACATGCTTACTTTGTGAATTTGAGCCCAAATCAGTGAAGGATGCTCTAGATAATGAAGAGTGAATCCAGGAAATGAATGAAGAAATTGAACAAATTGAGAAGAATAATATTTGGATCCTAGTACCAACACCAAAAGACAATAATTTTATTGGAACAAAGTGGGTTTTCAGGAATAAGCTAAATGAAAATGGTGAAGTTACAAAGAACAAAGAATTACTAGCATGCAAAGGATATGCTCAAGAAGAAGGAGTTGACTATGGCGAAACATTTTCCTAGAGCAAGATTAGAAGGAGTCAAAATCTACTTGAATACTTAGCCTACAAGAATTTCAAGGTCTATCAGATGGATATCAAATCCACATTTTTGAATGGTAACTTGAGGAAGAAGTGTACATAGAACAACCTGAAGGGTTTGTGGACCCAGAAAAGAAGAATATTTTATGCAAACTGAACAAATCTCTATATGGATTGAAATAAGCCCCAAGAGAATTGTATGAAAGACTACATAATTACCTAGTGAAGATTGGTTTTGAAAGGATAAATGATAACAATTACCTATATTTGAAGACTGGTAAGAAAAATAAAGTACTGCTAGATTCTAACATCTTTGTTGATGACATTATATTTGGAGGTAAAGAAGCATTATGTAAATCATTTCCTGATGAAAAGAAAAAGGAATTTGAAATGTGATTGTTTGGTAAAATCAAATTCTTTGTTGGATTGAAAGTATGCCAAATGAAATCTGGTATTTTCATTACTCAATCCAAATACATCAAGGAGATACTAAAGATATTTGGAATAGAAGAATCAAGACCAGTAAGCACACCTATGTCTACATGGACATTAATTGTCTAAAATAATGAATCTGTTGATGTAAACTAGACACTAAACATATCAATGATTGGAAAATTGTAATATGTTGTTCATAGTAGACCTGATATTGCATTAGCTATTGGGATAGTTTCTAGATTCTTAGAAAATCTTAAAGAGAATCACATGATGGAAGTGAAAAGGATATTGACATATCTGAAAGTTATAGAAGACTATGGACTATATTATAAGAGAAGTGATAGGTTTGAACTTAAGGTATTCACTAACTGTTCTTGGGAAACAAATATTAATGATAAAAAAATCACTAGTGGAGGTGCATTCTTTCTAGGAAAGAGATTGGTGTCATAGAAAAGCAAGAAACAAAATTGTATTTCCTAATCAACAGCTGAAGCGAAGTATGTGGCAGCTATAGTGAGTTGTTCAAACATTATGTGGATCAAATAATTGTTGAAAGGAATGAAAGAATACATTACTGTTCCAATGGTTATCTATTGTGATAACACAAGTGCTATAAACATATCAAAGAATCCAATGACAGGCACAAAAATAAAGCACATTTCTATCAAGTATCATTATTTGAGGGAACTAGTTCAAGACAAAGAAGTGAAGTTAGAATATGTGCACACCCAAGAAGAAATTACATACATATTCCCTAAAGCCTTACCTAAATATTCTCATGAATATCTAAGTAGAAGAAAATTAGGGGTGTTTCCCCTTAAGGAGAAAAGGTGCATTGCATCAAATGTGCTAATTAGAATATCTTACACATTGGTGTAGATAGTTCTACTTTAGAAGATGCCTAAGGTAGGGAAGTTTAGTAAATAGAAGACCAACATAACAAATCAGTAATCAGTCATAGATAGATGATAGTATTCAGCCAAACATGCAAATATCTACATAATCCAGATGTAGGAAGGAATTGAGTGTCTTTGGCATTGTTGTCAAATAGGGAGAGAAAAAACAAAGAGGGAGAGATAAACCTCAGAGGAGGAGAATAATAAATAATATGAGAGATATACTTTAAAGGGAGAGATTTGAATATGAATAATGACACAAAATGATAGAGGGAGTTTTCTAAATTTACATGTACATGAGAATTATAATGAAACTAAGGATATTGGTCACTCATGGAAGAGAAATCTTTTAGATTGCATGGTAACAAAGAGGGAGATTTTATTCTTTTATTATAAGATGTATTGAGATGTTGCCATCAATGCAAAAGAGGGATATTGTTGAAAACTACAATTGGAACAATTATTGTTTTTCATTGATGTCAAATTTGTTAATGAGACATGTTGCTATCTGATCAAAATGTCATATCTATTTGATTGAAGAAGAGAATTTGATAAGTCACCCATAACAAAAGCACCTAGAGGAAAGCTTTAGTTATGAAAAGGAAGCTACAATGTACATTTGATTAGTTAGACTGAGCAATAGAGTATAAGTGCAAGGTATGTTGAGTGATGCTAGTGTCAACTGAGTCATGGTACAAGTCAAGCAAATCTAGTGTTGACTAAGCATCACTATCAAATGAGAAAGCTAGTTAGTGTCGAGCCAAGAGTTCTACAACAATCAAGTATTTTAGTGATGACTAAATCTCATAACTTAATAATGGACGAGTGATAATATTTTGAATGTGTATGAGGAATTGTGATTTCCAACTGATACAATTGATTTCTTGGGATATATAAAGCATGTTGAAGATAGTAATAATGAGTTGGATCATTTAATTCAAGGAGAGGATTATGTATAATACCTAAGATCAAAATTTATGGATGAGAAGTTTCTAGAGAAGAAGGAAGATAAATAAATACAATCAACCTAAAGAATCAAATCATAAACCCTAAGATCTATAGTGATCATGAAAAATGGAAAATCTAGAATTACCCATTCAAAGAGGTAGAGACCCAAATTTTAGAGATACAGACACATAGAGAAAGGTGGAATAGAGGTAGACAATGGTGAATACACAAGTGTATGAGAGCAAAGCGAGAGAAAGGAATGCTCAAGCACATATGTTGTTGAAAGTTGATAAGTGAATCTAAGCATAAGGCTTAAGTTTGTTGGAAGGATAAGACTAACTGGTCGAAGGGTTTCCAAGCAAGTCAAGGATAGAGATGACAAAGGGGAAACTTATTAGAGATTCAACACATGAACTAAGTAGTGATCTTAACCTTAAAAAGTGAGCTATAATTATACAGATCAAACCCTATTATTTTTCTTTCTAATCATTGTAAATAGTTTGTATTGAAATACTTTTAATCAAAGGTTGACCTAATAGTCATTGAAGGACTTAACAATCTATGTAAATCCTTTAGCAAGGTGACATTCTAAATGGAATCATCAAAGTCCTCTAACAAGGCCACTCCTAGCAGGGTGATTAAATCCTCTAACCAAGTCACATATAATAGTGTGTATTGTAACCTTTAACAGGGTTGGCTCCTAACATAACTAACTTCAAAAGAGCAAAAAAGTGGTGACATGTTACGGGTAGTTTTTCCCAAAATGGGATTCATCATTTAATCCTAGAGTAAAACTTGTATTCAATCTTTTATGGTGTTTAACATTTACATGTCTTACATTCAACAAGTCTATTATCATAAGACAATTGATTACTAGTAATTTAGTTTATTAGTATTTAGTAGAGACAAAGTTATAGCTGGGTAAGAAAAATAGTGAATGTTTAATGATTGATTATTTAAATGGTACTTATGGACCTTGAGTAATTGATTCACCCCCACTCTCAATTTCTAAACATTTCTAATAATTGGTATCATAGCACCGGTTCTTCTAAGAAGAAGTTTGAAGGTACTTTAAGCTAAAGATAATGACTCACAAAAGAGAGGTACCAAAGTTGAACAAGGGGAACTTCCTTGCATAGAAAACATTGATGAGGTTGCATCTATCTAGTATCAACAATGTTGTTATAAACTTTGTGGACAATGAATGTATGAAGATAACAATTGTTCCTTTGATTGGTCAACAATTGAAAGAAAAGAAAGAACACAATTAGGCAATGTTGGAAATTGCTTCAACACTAATCTATGCTAAGTTTGATGACATAAAGGACTGTGACAGTGCAAAATAGATGTGGGACAAACTGAAGACCATATATGGAGGAGATGGAAATATCTTGAGAGTCAATCAAAAAACCTAAGAGGTAAATTTGATGATATGAGAATGATGGAAGGTAAGAACATAGTACAATATTGCACAAGAATCAAGGAAGTTGTCAATGCTATTCAATGTGCAAATGGAATAATTGAAGATGAAAAAGTGACAAGAAACATATTAAGGACTCTAATTCCTATATATGCTATTACAATTTTTGCAACTCAAGAGTTGAGATGTACTCTAGGTAACACTTTAACTTTTGAAGATGTAATTGGTAAACTTGCTGCTTTCGAAATATCTAACTTTGATAACTACACACCTGCTACAATTGAATATGCTTTTAAGTCACAACTAGTTCTTAGCAAAAGGAAAGGCAAACACGTGAAGAGTGATAGTGACAATTTTGATGATGAACTTGATGAACTTGAAGCACTTATTGCAAAAAGATTTGGAAGAGGCAGATGTAAATTACTTATTATTTGTTTTTCATGCAACAAGGTTGATCATATTGCTACTAGATATATTGATAGAGAAGAAAAGGATGAGAGAAGGGAAAGCAAGTATAAAAAAAGAAGAGATGACCATGACTACAAAAAGGTAGAGTGAATCAGTCATCATTGCAACTAAGTTACTCTATATAAGTTGAGTCATATAACAACTTGTAAATAATAATGCATATGTTGAGCTCTATAGGAGCTGGGAAATTATTTGGTCACTCAGTGCCTTCAAGTATAAATGCTAAGTACAATGAATTCCGAGAAGATAATGCACATAGATGTTGAGTTATACAAGAGGAGCCAAGTACAAGTTAAGGTCAAGCAACAACAGGAAGAACAGTTATGACTGAGCATCAGGGATTGTATGTGTTGAGTAATACAAAGAGAACATAAATGTATGGAATGGTATTTGAGGTAAACCATTTTGAGATGACATGCAAATAATATTTAATGATCGTAGAGTTTGTTATAATGGTTGTTATGCATTTTTATGTGGATCACCGATCTCTATGAAGAGAGGACAAACAATCAAACAAAGAGGAAAAAAGGGAATTGTTTAGAAGACTCTACAAATTTATTTAAATAGGTAGATCCAAACCCTATTTTGATATGATATAGTGGATGAGAAACTGAAGTATGTGAAGGAAGAAAATCATTATGTGAAGGAGTTTTAGATCTTGCATGTGAAAGTTGGGAAGAAAAAAGTTAGTGGCCTAATAAAGAAGTGAAGGAAAAAGTAAAGATATATCATAGTAGAGATTAGATCATAAATTAGAAGAAGGAGATCTCCATACTCAACAACTATAAGTGCATACTGAAGGATCAGGTACTGAATTAGTTTTGATGGATTGAATCAAGGAAAATCTCTTAATAGAGTCTTTACTTCATTGTAAGTGTTAAATTATTTAATCAAGGTAGACCTAATAGACTTATAGATTTTAACAAAGAAGACCCCTCATAGGGTAGATCATCAGAAGTGATCAAATTTGTAGTCCTAGCAGGCTAACTTTGTTACTACAATAATGATGATTTTTGGGTCTCATCCCCACCCCAATTTTGCCTTCACCTTGGAGGGTTTCTAGGTTACCAATTTTTTTTGAGTTATGTGTTTACATTTCATAGATGTGATGCATAGGTAGATTTATTTCAACATTTGATATTCCAAGTTATGTTATGCATAAACTATCTATATGAGATGGTTAAAACTTGAATCATATATATGATTATGAATTAGTTATTGAATAGTATTTGAATTTATTTTTTAAAATTTAATTCACTATTATAGTACCATTTAAACTTATAGAATAATATTTTACAACATATCTTTCAATTTTATGTCCATAGTTATCATTTTCACTACAAACTAATGAAAATAAACTCCGTTGGTGAGATGGAGGAAACCCTAGGCACACCTAGATAGTCTTCTCCAACATGTATTTCAATATATATATTGTATTTTAACAACTCATTTCACACTATAATTTGTTTGAGTAGTTGTTATAACATCACACTTATTTTCAATTTATACAATCTTGCTTAGATACTACTCTTAAAATTCTTCATACTAGCTTTTAAGCCATGAATTTTCTTCTCTTCACAATTTTATTTCTACCATATTTGTAGTTGTTTAGGATCTCTAGGATAACAAGTACACTCATATTATTTCTTGATTTTAATGTCTCTTATTGATTTATTCCTTGATTTTTGTATGAAGCTCAAATGTTGGAAGCATCTGCTCTTCATGAGGAGTTCATAGATTACTTTGTCAGTTGATATCACACCTTTTGTAAATTGTTGAACAAAAATAAAAATATCACTATTTTGAAATTAGTTGTAACACTTCTTGTATTTCAAATACTTTTATTGATGAAGTTTATCAAGGTAATATTTAAAATATTTAATATAACTATTTTTTAGATTTCCTAATAAACTTTGTAGTTATATTATTGTTTTATTTAATGGAAAGTGGAAGGCTATATTATTGTATTTGCCAGAGGCACATACTATTACAATCATTTGTACATAATGAGTGATTAATTTTTCCTACTTCAACCAATGAAATGTAAGTATTTTTTATAATTAATTTAATCCTTAGATTTTTTCTAATGTTTATATTTCAAATCTTAATTTCTAAAATTATTAAAAATATTTAATTTTCATTTGATTGGCTCATATTATTTGAGTCTTATAGGAAGGGATTTCAAGGAACCACTACTCTATATTTAAGGATGAAATATATATATAATATGAAACACATAAGACTTATATCAAACTCATAAAACTTATGAAATAATTTTTTAGCTATAATAGTTACATATTATATATTCAAAAATATTTTTATGTTAGAAATATATGTAATTTGAATGATAATTATTTTTAATCTTAATTTTTTTTTTGAAAAAGTAAATTCTAACATTACACTTATATGATAATTTTTTAAAATTATAATTTATTTTAGAAATTATTATTTTTGAATATTTTAATTTGTATGAAAATAGTTTTTTAATCTTAAATAAATACTGATTAAATTATATTAAATTAACATCATTATAGTTGACTATTAAATTTTTATTCTAAAACTATTATAACTGTTGGAAATAGAGATGGAGTAACTGAGAGGGGAGGGGTGAATCAGTTACCACAAAAATAAATCCAAAAATCCTTGGATGTCTTAAAATAAAGTTGATGCTTACACTCGGTAACCACACAAATAAATGCTGAAACTTGATAGATGTTCTGTTAACTTATTAAGCATTTAAAGTGGTTAACATGCATGCATAAAGAAATAATCATGAACACAAGAGACACCAGATTTAACGTGGAAACCCAATTTGGGAAAAACCACCAAGTAACTAGTTACCAATTTTCACTCTTCTGAAGTGAGCCTTGTTAGGAGCCAACCCTGTTAAAGGTTACAAAACACACTATTAGGTGTGACCCTATTAGAGGATTTAATCACCCTGTTAGAAGTGGCCTTGTCAGAGGTCTTTAAAACAATTCAACTGAATTGTCACCTTGTTAGAGGATTTACAAAATGGCTGTCAAACCAACTTTGTTAAGAGGTTTTGAATCACTGTTACAATGATTAGAAAGCAACAATGAAGTGATCTAAAATATATGCAACTTATCTTTGCTGAATACAGATCTCTGTTCTGCTTCACTAGATCCTCACTGATCGAACACAACTTTGCAGCTTCATAAGGATATCTAATCTTTCCTCAACATTCGCTCATATATTCACTCATTCATACATTCACACTCTTATGCATCCACACTCTTACATCTTATGAATTCACAACTTGACCTTTCATATATACCTTTCAAATTGTCAAGTTGGCTCAATTACAAGTTACAACAACTGAAAAACATTAAATTAGTCGGCTCCATAAGACAATTAAACTTAATTCTTTAGAACAATAAAATTCTTTGCTGCCCAAGCCAGCTCAGTGACCATTGCTTTAGAATGGTATCCCCAGTGTTAACCAAGTGAAGCTCGGTAAACATTGCAAACCTTGCAACTTTCTTCAGAGACCGAGTTAACTCGGTAAACACTGACCTTCCTTCATTTACTGAGTGAGCTCAGTAAAAGCTAACCTTCCTTCTCTTACCGAGTGAGCTCGATAAAGCTAACCTTCCTTCGCTTACTGAGTGAGCTCGGTAAAAGCTAACTTTCTCTTTGATGACCGAGTGAACTCGATAGACATTGAACTTTCCTTTTGTTAACCTTGGGAGCTCGGTTAACATTAATTTTTTCTACAAGATCCTTTGATGCCCAAGTGAGCTTGGTAAGAGCTAACTTACTATGTAATATTAAGGAACATTCAATAGACACTGTAAATTGCTTTGCCGACTGTCTGAGCTCGGTAGACTCTGTCTGATGGCTGATATGACATTTGTGTAACATCAAAGACAATACACAATTAACAATTGTATCCAACAATCTCCCTCTTTTCCATTGATGGCAAAATAACATGTCATAGAAGAAATGAAATTTGAAGACAAGTCTTTCTCTTATATGGCAACACAACATGTCAACATAACAATTCTCCCTCTAAGATAGAAAACTCTCCTTCTTACAGTAATCTCCCTCTATGAAGGAATTACATAACAAATTCTTTATATTTTGAACAAATTTCAGAGAGATATGATAGTAAAACTCTCCCTCTTTGACAACACATGCCAAAGACAACTCAACTCAAATGAATTTTAGTGTACCTTTAGTACTGATTCATATGGAATATTTTTTGGTTATGCTACATCAACTGATAGATCTTCAATCTGATATGAGTTGATACATCACTAAAACTTTATTTTAGTGAACTTCAGATAGGGGAGTGACCCATAACTTACCTCTTAGATACAGGAATGCATCCTTAGGTAATGGTTTAGTGAATATGTCAGCAATTTGTTCCTTTGTATGAACATATTCCAATCTGATCTCCTTATCTTGTACCAATTCTCTGACAAAATGATATTTTATTGCAATGTGCTTGGTTTTGGAATGCATCACTAGATTCTTAGATATGTTGATTGCACTTGTATTATCACAGAACATAACAACTAGTTCTTTGATTTCTATCTTCATGCCTTGCAACAACTATTTAAACCAAACAATATTAGAATAGTTTACTGCTGCAACAACATACTCTGCCTCTGCTGTAGATTGAGATGTACAATGCTGCTTTTTTCTTGTCCAAGAAACCAACCTCTTTCCAAGAAAGAATGCACCTCCACTTGTACTTTTTTTATCATCAAGGTTTCCTGCCCAATCAGCATCAGTAAATACTTTCAAATCCAAATTTCCTCCAAACTTATACCATAAACCATACTCTTTAGTTCCTTTCAAATATCTCATTATTCTTTTGATTGCCATCATGTGATTTTCTCTTAGTATTGCTGAAAATCTTGCTACAATACCAACTGCAAGGGCAATATCTGGCCCAGTATGAACTACATACTGCAACTTTCCAATCATAGATCTATACACTGTTTGATCTACTTCTTTTGATTCATCTTCCTTGGTAAGTTTTAATTCGATACACATAGGAGTCCCGATTGGTTTACAATCTTCCATTCCAAAATTTTTCAATATCTCCTTGATGTATTTTGATTGAGTAATGTAGATACCATTTATATTCTGTTGAATTTGAAGACCAACAAAAAATTTGATCTCACCAAACATAGACATTTTAAATTCCTTGTTCATTTGTTCTGAAAATTCTTTGCACAGATCATCATTCCCTGTGAAAACAGTATCATCTACAAATATTTCTGCCAAGACAATCTTATTATCTGGTCCTTCCTTAATATCCAAGCTACTATTATCATTAGTTCTTTGAAAACTAATCTGAATAAGATAGTTATGCAATCTTTCATACCATGCTCTAGGGGCTTGTTTCAGACCGTACAATGCCTTTTGTAATTTGCAAACCATGTTCTTCTTATCTGGATCAACAAAACCTTCAGGCTGTTGAATGTAAACCTCTTCATCTAGTATACCATTGAGGAATGCTGACTTGACATCTATCTGATAAACTTTGAATCCTTTGTGAGTAGCATATGCTAGTAAAGTTCTGACTCTTTCCAATCTTGCAATAGGAGAAAAAGTTTCTCCATAGTCTATTCCTTCTTCTTGAACATATCCTTTGCATACTAGTCTAGCTTTGTTTCTTGATACCTTACCATCTTCATCCAACTTGTTTCTGAATACCCACTTAGTTCCAATCACATTTTTGTCTTTAGGTTTGGGTACAAGAGTCCATGTCTTGTTTTTCTCTATCTACATTGTTAGAGTAAATAATTAATAATTATTGATTTATTCTATTTACTTAAGCTTACTTAGGTTAATGTATTTATTTAATATTTAGTATTTAATAGTTGTAGTAGTTAGTTGTTGACAACACGAGAGTTTGTTCCTTTCTAGCATGTTCCACTTTTTTGTGGAAGAATGCTTAGTTGTCAACCTTATCTTCTACCTCCTTCCAGCTTGTTCTACAAGATTCCTTGAGGCCTTTATAAGTGGTCACTCTTTCATTGTAAATTCATCAATTCACATAGCAATTTCATTTTTCCTATTGTGAAATATTTTCTCTTGCTTTATTTTCTTCAAGCTCTTGTTCCTTCGATTTCTCTTTAGCAAGCTATTTGCATGTAGGTGATCTTGGCAACTATGGAGTTGGATTTCATCAACTCCTATATGGTATCAGAGCCTCCCTACTACTTCTTATTCAAAGGATTTTTTTGAAGCCACGATTTGGAGACACAAATCCTAATTTGTTTGTGATTTTTTTTTCAATCGGGAGGAAGAGCATTTTTTTCAGTATTTGGAAAAAAAAGAGAAAGAGGGTTTGGCATAATAGATCTGATATTTTTTGGGCTTTTTTCTTTATTTTTTGGAGGTGCGACGACAGCGATTCAAAAAAAAAAAACTACAGCAGTGATTTTCAAACAGCGATATCTCCCTCATACGAACTCATTTTTTCGAGCAATTTTTTTTTTGTTTTGGGGTAGGATTTCATGATCTACACATTGGTGTAGGTGGTTTGAGATCTCTGTTCCTATTTTTTTCTGCAAGTCGCAATTCTCAATTTTTGCCACTTCAAATGCTTAGTACGGGCTCATCTGGACACATAATCAGGTTCTATTTTTTTTGAAAGTGTATTTTTTTTACTTTTCAGATCTGCAATTAGATTATAGGTTCTGTGGACAAAAATATTACTTTTAGAAATAGGCCCTAAAATTGGCTATTATAATTGCACTAAGTAAAGAGTGCCCAATTTATACATTGTGGGGGGGAGCATTTTCTTTTCTGTAATTTAATTCATAATAAGACCCTTCTACTTCTATCTTCTTCTTTCTCTCAATGGCAGATCCATCTGTGACCTATCTCACACCACACAAATATCACACCTAGAAGGCACAAATGACACGACTTCTCATGTCAAGGGGTTTATGGTCATGTTTGGATGAGAATCAACCTATTCTTACACGAGCTTTTGAGGTTCTTCAGCATAGGAACAAAATGGATGAAGCCATGGGATTGATTGCACTAAATATTTCAGACAATCTACTATTTCACTTGGATGGTTTGACTACTCCATGAGCTTATTGGCTCAAATTTCAGACTTTGTTTGGCCAAGTGAATGAGTTTCGAGCACTTCAGCTAGATGCAAAGTTGACTTCTTTGACACCTAACAACTTTCCCACCATTGAGGACTTCTTGATGAAGTTTAAATCTCTGCGTACACTTTTACAGGGATGTGGGAAAACCAAGACAGATGATGAGTGTATCTTTTTGATACTCTCAAAGTTGAGGGAACAGTATCAAATCTTCTCTTCCACTTTCTAATCCACTATGGATGCCTTGTTTTGAGACATTTTGTGATCGGTTAACTGATGAACAGTCCAAGATTACTTAGATGGATTCAATTTCAGGTTCACAGTCATAGGCATTTCTTATACAGGAGCAGAAGATGAAGTAGATATCAAATCCCTCTTCTACTAGTTCATCATCTTCTAAGAAGAAGGACAAAAAGAAGACTGAGACTCCTACCTGTTCCTACTATGGGAAATAATCTCATGATGAGGTACATTGTTTTCAGAAGGGATTTGATGGCTATGAGAAATAAATTGCAAATTCACAAGCTCTTCTTTAGAAGAACACCATTTCTTCTCCATCCTCTTCTACCTCACAGGGATCTGCCTTTCAATTTTTTTCCACATCTTCACCATGTACATTGGATCTTGGAAAGGGTCATGCATTATAGGCTACCATTACATCTCCTTCATAGGTTCCTTGGATACTGGATTCAGGTGCTTCTCACCATATGACATCTTCTCAAGGTGTCTTCTCTACTCTTGAGGCTTCTCCTATTCCTCACATTCTCATGGGGAATAACACTGCACTACCAGTCTATGGGAAAGGTTCAGTTAACATCCAAGATGGTATATTCAATGATGTACTATATGTTCCATCTTTGTCTGCCAACCTTCTCTCGATTTCTCAGATTACACGCAGTGGATCAGGGAAGACAATTGAGTTCACTACTGATTTAGTCTTCATTCAGGATCGTGTAACAGGAGGTCTTATTGCTATAGGGGTAGTTGATCCTTCCACTCATCTCTACACCTTCTCACACTTTGGTCCACCGTCTCCATTATTGGAGCACACTACTTCTCTTTCGTAGGAGCATCATGTGGTGCAGTCAGGATACTTGAACCTTTGTATTGTTCCTGAGATCCCTATTTTGACTACCACGCCACATCCAATTGAGGGCTTTTCTTCTTTGCAAGATTCTCCTTCCACTCTACCTGATCTTTTAGCTTCATTTATTGAGACTCCAGGTACACTTGTTGTGGATACTACAGTGGACATTCATGACAGTGTCATCACACCTGCCTTGGGGATTCCTTTTCTAGTTCCTCATACATTCTCTTTTGGGCATCATCTAGGCTTTCCAGTTGCCCCTCTCACTCAGGGATTTCCTTGTTATGTGTCTTTGTTCCTTCCACATTGGAGTTTCATTGGGTCGATCATTTCTACAGGAGCTCCATCATTATGGGGGGGCCTTGGTGTCTATTCTCATGGGGGGGCTAGTTGTACTTATGGTTTTGAGAGAGTCTCTTGAAACATTTTTGGTGGAAGTTGTCCTTGGGGGGTCTTGTTGAGGCCTTCCTTCCTTCCTTTATTTTTCAGCATGTTGTTTTTACCTCTTTTTGGGGGAGGGTTTTTCCCATGTGGTTTTTTCTCTTTCCCCTTTTTCAGAGGTTGCATTTTGTTGCATTGTACATGGGTGCCTAACATAGCCTCATTGCCAGGACCCATTCTGCATTCATCTTAGTTTTGGGAGCTTAAGGCATTCCCCTAAGTTGCACTTAAGGGGGGGTGTTAGAGTAAATAATTAATAATTATTTATTTATTCTATTTACTTAAGCTTACTTAGGTTAATGCATTTATTTAATATTCAGTATTTAATAGTTGTATTAGTTAGTTGTTGACAACACGAGAGTTTGTTCCCTTCTAGCATGTTCCACTTTTTTGTGGAAGAATGCTTAGCTGTCAACCTTATCTTCTACATCCTTCCAACTTGTTCTACAAGCTTCCTTGAGGCCTTTATAAGTGGTCACTCTTTCATTTTAAATTCATCAATTCACATAGCAATTTCATTTTTCCTATTGTGAAATATTTTCTCTTGCTTTATTTTTTTCAAGCTCTTGTTCCTTCGATTTCTCTTCAGCAAGCTATTTGCATGTAGGTGATCTTGGCAACTGTGGAGTTGGATTTCATCAACTCCTACGTGCACTATCTCTTCATTCATAGCCTCAATCCAACTATCATTTTCCAATGCATCTTTGACATTTCTAAGTTCAAAATCAGCAAGTAAACAAGTACCTTTCAACTTATTTCTTGTCATGGTTCCTTCAAATTTATCTCCAATGATTTGATCTACTGAATCATGTCTCCTGACGTACTTAGCTAATACAAGTTCATTACCTTTTGAATGGATTTCATTATTATCTTCTTGTATTTCAACTTTAGGTTCTGTCTGTTCTGGCTCGATAGATATTTGCTTGGGTTCTTCAAACTTGGTAGACACTTGCTCAGTTTGTTGTGGCTCAGTTTGAACTTCCTGTAACTCGGTTACAGATGACTCAGGAGTAGAAGATTCCTGATTCTCTGATGTAACTGGTACTGTATCAGGTTCACTAAAGACAAACCTTTATAATCTTCTGGTTCCATTTTTCTTTCTTCTTCAATCTTTTCTGCAAACTCATCAACTTTCACATGTGCACTTTCTATGACTTTGTGAGTAGACAAGTTCAAACACCTATATGCCTTACTTTTGCATGAGTATCCAAAGAATATACCTTCATCACCTTTCACATCAAAATTTCCTTTTCTAGATTCTTTCAAAATGTAACATTTACTTCTAAATACTTTAAGGTAACTTACATTAGGTTTATAGCCATACCATAACTCATAGGAGGCTTTGAATGAGTCTTTCTTCAGCTGTACTCGGTTTAAGGTATAAACTGCAGTGTTGATAGCTTCCTTCCAGTATTTGATAGCAATGCTCTTTTCAATCATTAAAGTTCTTGCACAATCCATGATGGATCTATTTCTTCTTTCAGCTATTCCATTTTGCTGGGGTGTTCCAGGGGCTGATAACTGTCTTTTGATTCCTCTTTCAATCCAAAAGTTATTACACTCACGTGAAATGAATTCTCCACCTCTATCTGACCTCAAGCATTTTAATCTTTTCCCTGTTTCTTTTTCTACTCTGGCCAAATACCATTTGAACTTTTCAAATGCTTCTGATTTGTTTCTTAGATACATGATTGTCATCATTCTTGAGTAATCATCAACAAAAAGAATGAAGAACTTTTCTCCAGTATAGCTTTCAATTCCAATGGGTCCACATAAATCAGTATGCACAATTTCTAATATATCTTCAGACTGATAGTTTTTACTTTTAAAACTAGTCTTTCCCATCTTTCCAATCTGACAATTTTTGCATAGACCAACCTCAGGTTTCTTTATGTTAGGAATGCCTCTTACTTTCTTGAATTTGCTTATCTTTACCAGATTATCAAAGTTTACATGACACAACCTTTTATGCCATAACCAACTTTCTTCAACTTGAGCAATGAAACATGAACATTCACCTAGTTCAAGATAGAACAAGTTACCTTTAGTTTGAGTACTTGATCCAATCAGCTTTCCTTTGCCATCCAACAGTCTTGCTTTACCATGCATGAATTCTACTTTGAATCCATTATTGAGTAGCTGTGCCACACTTAATAAATTATGTTTTAGTCCTTTTACCCAATAGGCATTATCACATATAAGTTCCTTGGTTAGAGAGATTCTTCCTCTCCCTTTTATACAACAAGGTTCATTGTTACCAAATCTTACACTGCCACCATCGTAGTCTTCAAAGTATTCAAACTTAGTTTTGTCACCAGTCATGTGATGAGAACAACCACTATCTATGATCCATGTATCATTTTTGCTCATATGAAAAATGAGTGCCATTTCCTCATCATTATCAGATTCATCTTTTACAGTAATGTAGACAATTTCATCTTTTTCTTCATCATTAGAATCATTAGAGTCTTTAGCCATAAAACATGTTTTCTTACCTTTATCCTTGAATGATTTGAAATCTTTCTTGCCATTCCATTTGTGATCTGTCTTTTCATCTTTATTCTACTTGTTTAGACACCTAGCAGCAATATGACCAACTTCTTCACATGAAAAACAAATTAGGGGTACTTTACCTTTGTATTTTTCTTTGCCTCTAGAATATTTCCTTGCTAGAAGGGCTATAATTACTTCAAGATCACTATCTAAACTTTGGTTTGATTCATCTTCACTTTCTGACTGAGATTTCTTTTTGCCTTTCTCCTTGAGTGAAAGTTTGGCTTCAAATGCTGATTCAATGTTCTTGGAAGCTAGAACATAGTTATCAAAGTTGTCCAGTTCAAATGCAATCAATCTTCCAAATATAGCCTCTAGATTTATCTTGTGATTTGCTTCACATCTTCTTTCTTGAATTGCAGAAACTCTAATTGCATAAATGGGAAGTAGAGTTCTAAGAACTTTACTTATAACTGTCTCTTCACTGATATCTCCTCCAGAAGCTTTGATTGCACTGACACATGCTTTAACTCTTTCAACATATTTTGCAATGTTTTCATCCTCTTTCATCCTCATTTGATCAAATTATCCTCTCAGACTTTCTGCTTTGGCTCTTCTAACATTATCATCTCCTCCATAGATCTCTTTCAGTTTTTCCCACATTTCAAAGGCAGATTTGCAATCCTTGATATCATTGAATTCTTCATAACTCAGAGCAGATGCTATATCTATCATCATAATGTTGTGAGTCTTCTTTTCAAAAATATCATTGATAGATAGTGTACCAGCTAGTTTTGTATATTTTTCATCAAGGTATTTTTCTCCTGTATCTCCAATAGAAGCTAGATGAAGTCTCATCAACCCTTGCCATGCTGAGAAGTTATTCCTGTTAAGCCTTGGAATTTTCCTCTTGTAAGACATGCTGATCTTTGGCTTAGATCTTTGAAATCTTTCCTGCAAGCACCAAAAGCTCTGATACCAATTGTTGGAAACAGAGATGGAGTAACTGAGAGGGGAGGGGCGAATCAGTTACCACAAAAATAAATCCAAAAATCCTTGGATGTCTTAAAATAAAGTTGATGCTGACACTCGATAACCACACAAATAAATGCTGAAACTTGATAGATGTTCTGTTAACTTATTAAGCATTTAAAGTGGTTAACATGCATGCATAAAGAAATAATCATGAACACAAGAGACACCAGATTTAACGTGGAAACCCAATTTGGGAAAAACCACCAAGTAACTAGTTACCAATTTTCACTCTTCTGAAGTGAGCCCTATTAGGAGCCAACCTTGTTAAAGGTTACAAAAAACACTGTTAGGTGTGACCCTGTTAGAGGATTTAATCACCCTGTTAGAAGTGGCCTTGTCAGAGGTCTTTAAAACAATTCAACTGAATTGTCACCTTGTTAGAGGATTTACAAAATGGCTATCAAACCAACTTTTCTAAGAGGTTTTGAATCACTATTACAATGATTAGAAAGCAATAATGAAGTGATCTAAAATATATGCAACTTATCTTTGCTGAATACAGATCTCTGTTTTGCTTCACTAGATCCTCACTGATTGAACACAACTTTGCAGCTTCATAAGGATATCTAATCCTTCCTCAACATTCACTCATATATCTACTTATTCATACATTCGCACTCTTATGCATCCACACTCTTACATCTTATGAATTCATAACTTGACCTTTCATATATACCTTTTAGATTGTCAAGTCGGTTCAATTACAAGTTACAATAACTGAAAAACATTAAATTAGTCAGCTCCATAAGATAATTAAACTTAATTCTTTAGAACAATAAAATTCTTTTCTGCCCGACCTAGCTCGGTGACCATTGCTCCAGAATGGTATCCCTAGTGTTAACCGAGTGAAGCTCAGTAAACATTGCAAACCTTGCAACTTTCTTCGGAGATCGAGTTAACTCAATAAACACTGACCTTCCTTCATTTACCGAGTGAGCTCGGTAAAAGCTAACCTGCCTTCGCTTACCGAGTGAGCTCGGTAAAAGCTAACCTTCCTTCGCTTACCGAGTGAGCTCAGTAAAAGCTAACTTTCTCTTTGATGACCGAGTGAACTCGGTAGACATTGAACTTTCCCTTTGTTAACCTTGGGAGCTCGGTTAACATTAACTTTCTGCTACAAGATCCTTTGATGCCCGAGTGAGCTCGGTAAGAGCTAACTTACTATGTAATGTTCAAAAACATTCGGTAGACACTGTAAATTGCTTTGCCGACCATCTCAGCTCGATAGACTTTGTCTAATGGCTGATATGACATTTGTGTAACATCAAAGACAATACACAATACACAATTATATCCAACAATAACTTACTTCAACTCTCTATTTTCTAATTATTAAATTTTTAATCTTAAACTATTACAACTTCTAGCAAATACAAGCCACTACATGGCACTTGTTGTTTTCTTTAACAAAAAGTAAATCTAAGAGTTGTTTTGTTGAGTCATTTTTTAATAGCTATGTTGAGTTTCATCTTGTAGTAGATAAAGTGACATTAGTTATAAGAATTTATTTTAGAAGACTAGATTTAAGCATACTAGATAATATTCACCTTGGCCTAATTTAGTCCAAGAAGGTCATGTATGTCTATCCATTTCATTTTAATTACTTGTCATAGACATAGTACTATTTTAATCACTTTCTCTTAATTATTGATTTAAATTTCTAATATCTACTAATCAAAATCAATTAATTTTAAATAATATTATATAATTAATATTTTATATAGTAGATCTACATGTTTCGTACATTTATAAATCAATTAAATTAATTAAGAACTATCTGATTGCTAAGCCGACATTTATGCATAGTGCTAATTTCCATTATTGAACATATATAATAAAATCATATGTTACAACATCATCATTATAATTAATATTTATTTAAATAATTATCATTATGATTAACTTATAGAAATAAATTTACATTTTGACTTTTTAATTATAAAATATTATATTATAATTACAAAAAAATTATAACAATTTGAAATTAATATATTTAAAACTTATTATAAATATTATAAATAAAATAAAATAAATCTATTTAAAACTTATTATAAATATATAATTAAATTAAACTTATTTAAATTATATATTTAAAAGATATAATTCATAAAGTTTGGGTAAGTTTTGATATAAAAGTATTCAATGAATTGATGTGTATCATGTTACATATAAGAAATTCATGCTTATTTCATTTATTTATCATTTAATTTTACTATTTCTCATATTTAAATTATTTAATTATAATATTCTTATTGTACTTCTATTGCATTTATTTCTACTATCAAATCATAAATATATAAATATTTCTAATAAAGCATCATAAAATATCAATCATAAAACTAGGAGCAACTATACTAAAGAATACTTCTATGTTTTGGAAAAATAATGCCCAATTTTATTTTTTTCCACACCTTTAAAATCCACCTAATATCCCAAATATATATATATATTTACAGTGATGAGACATTTGTTTCTTGATGTATTTTCTTGTCTCCATTTGTATTTAACTTAAGTTGCATTAAAATTTATGGTTACTTCACATATTTTCCATGTGCTTATTTATGCGTAGAAACCCTGATATTCACATCACAATTTGACTAGCTGTGGAAATCATGTCCTACTTATCAATAAATTTCTATTTTAACAAGAATATGAAATTGAAACTATATATAATTAGTATTCATTTTTTAGTATGTGGCACAAAAGAAATAAAATTAAAAATTCCTTCACTTCTTGATAAAGAACATGATTTTTATCAACACTCCATAAGATGAATGTTTTTTTTTTTTTTTTTTCCATAAAGTAGAAAATATTAGTACACCAAAAACATCAAATTAGATTTATGAAAGTCAAACAAAAGAAATCATATAAAAATTATAATGAACAATTGATTCTATTGTAAAGGACCGGATGATTTTGAAATGAATTTGATAACTATGGTGATTTGATTTCAGCATCCTAGTTTGAAAGCTAATGCATTTCTTAAAAAGGTTACTATTCTAATCCCATCCATGCATTCAATTTTCTAATAAATATAAACTTATCTTAAATACAAAACCTTCAATATTTGAATTAAAATATCTTCATAAAAATTTAAATACAAATTTCTACTTTTTAAATAAAATATTTTAATTTATTTAAACAAAGTATACATAAAATTACACAAAAATTGAACACACACATATATAATTTTTATACACAAACAAAAATTGTTTTCTAATAGCTAATAAAAAATTAATTTCCAAAACCCTATTTTAATCATGGCTCCTAGTATTTTCCAAGATCCATGGATGACCTGCAAGCAAAGATAAAATCAAGACTGTTGCAAGATCTAAGCTAAACAACCACCATGTCTCGAAACATAACAAAGTACAAGCAACAGCCATATTCTTCAACAACTTACATAATATCTGATTTGTGGTAAACCTCTCCTTAACATTCTTGTTGAGCATTCCCTTGAGAAGATGTTTGGCTTGGGTGGGAATGTCATCATCCTCATCAATATCAAGCTGTGTATCAGCTGTCTTAATTTGTTCTCTGATATCTTCATCCGAATCATAAGGAAAACAGCCCGTTAGAAGGCTATACAAAACAACTCCTGCACTCCAAATATCAACCTCCTTGGAATATCCATCGCACGACGAAATTACCTCCGGAGCAACATACAGCAAGGTTCCAACGTCCTCGTACAAAACCTCTCCTGCATGCACATCAAGCAAACAATTTAAACGAGGTATAACAGATTGTACTATATATTATATAGAATATAATTCTAATATCTTTAGGGGAGTTGGACATATAACTTTATGGTTGTGTTTCAAAAGTTGATTTCGATAAAACACAGAATTCATAATTTTACTATACAATCAAATATTTCGATGGGTCTGTTTATGATTACCTTGGCAAAAACGAGCAGCCAGTCCAAAATCTCCCAATCTAATATCATTAAAGTTGGTCAGAGAATTCAAAAGTATATTATCAAGCTTTACATCTCTATGAACAAATCCCTTTTCATGGCAGTGCTGAAGAGCTTCCATTAAAGATTTGATAGCGCAAGCAGCATTGTGCTGAGAAAAAGGGCCATGATTCATCAGATAATCACACAAATCTCCTCCCTCACAAAAATCAGTCACCATGTACAAATTATCACCTTGGCTTTACACTTTTTTCAAGCCAAGAACATTTGGATGCCCGGATAAATTCTCCATATCTCAATTTCTTCATGCTTTATTAATTTACTTGGAATGATTTTACACGCAAATTTCTCTCCACTTTCTTTATGAATTATTTCCACCACAGTTCCTACTCCTCCAGAGCCAACCGTCCTTCCCAGCTCATATTCATCAAGAATCAACATCTTTTCTACTAATTTTTAGTAAATATTACAGATTTTTATGTCTCCAAAGGCCTTGATAATACTAGTTTTAACTTCGTGCTTTCTATCCTCTCATATAAATGCAAAACAATTATGTACTTACTTTGAATGAATATACTTTTGTAAACATATTAGTAGCACTCGTACCAGCCGGGTGTAAGGGTTGCACCGATTGCAATTATTAGCTCTCATTAATTTAAAATATATAGTATTAAGTAATGCAATTATTTAATTTTAATAATAATGGAGTACTCTATCTATTTATATCTTATTTATTTATCTCTTAATAAGATATGTGTTAAATAAATATAACAAACCATGGTAACAGAATGAAATGAAAATATATTTTGTTAACTTATAATTATATTTAATGAAAAATTATATACTAGTTCATATATAATCTTAATTCAGTTGTAAAACTAATAATTTTTGAGTTTTATTAAGGTGAATATGATTCATTAATGTTTAATATATTTTAATGTAAATATTTGATTTAATTTTTTTATATTTTAATATTGTATTTTTTATAATATAATATTTGTCATTCAATTAAAAATACTAAAAAATATCTTTCATATATTATATAATAGTTTAAAAGAAATACTATTATATATTATTATTATAAAAAATTATTATTTTTATATTACTATATATTTCTAATATAATATTATCACACACACACACACACAATTTTAATTAATATCATTATAGAAAACTATAATTATCTAATATTTTTATTAATTAAAATGCTTTACAAACTATAATACATTTATTAAATTAAAACTATATTTATATAAAAGCTAAAGGCAAGTACTAAGCCACTATATGGCACTTGTTTAGTACTTACATTAGATTGAGGATTGTATTTAATTAATAAATAATTGTTTTCTCTTTGTATCTTTTAGATCCCTTTAGGACCACTTACATCTTATGGGTGTTTAGGGAGAAAAGGAAGGCGCTTTAATAGGATTGTTGGTCGTCAAATTATAAAGAAGAATGCAATACAAAGAAATGTACTCTTTTGCCCTTAATAGGATAATGTGAATGCAAAATCGAACCAATTGCTTAAATAGTTTAAATCTAGATGCTATGCGTATATAATTAACCCAATTAAGATATAGATCTAGGGTAAAGATATGAAGGAAAATAAAATATGAAAGATTCACTTTGAAATGCATAGAAACAATGTATTTTAGCTCCAAAAGTCGTGGATATGATCTCCTTTCTAAATATCCATCTATAGATTTTGGAATGAAATGACAAAAGGAAAACCCAAAAATCCCCCTAGAAAAGGACATTGAAGGTCTAGGTCAACTTGGAAGGGTACCTTGTAACCAGGTTGATATAGTCTGATGACCTACAACAAACTTCTCCTGAAAGCTCCTGAAAAGTAGGTTCTATTAGAGTTATTAGATATTTCCTAATTAACTCTAGTTGCTTAAGCTAAACTTTAGGCATCTAATAATTAATTTTTTTTATTAATTATTTTGATGCAACCTAGGTTAGACCTTTTTTAGGGTTTTGATCTCCTTTATAAGGATGATCTCTTATTGTAAACTTAACTTGAGAATTCACTTTTGATAATAGCAATCTTTCTTTTTGCTCATCAAGAATGTCTCATTTATGGATCTGGCAATTCTTGCCTCCATAGCTTTTTGCCTCTCTCTTCTGTAACAGGTGTTTGCATGCAAGTGATTCTTGGGAGCTATGGGGTTGATCGTTCATCAACTTCAACATGGTATCAGAGCTCTAGATCTTCATGCCCCTGTTCTATTCATGAGAGATTTGGCATCGAATTTGACATTGGTTTTTAGATCTGAGCTTTTAGCATTTTTTTTTAATTGGATCTGGGAGGTCATTGATTTTTGGTGCACTTTGAGCTCAAACGGACATCACCGTTGAGCTCGGAGCATTCGAAAACCCCCATTTCC
Source organism: Cupressus sempervirens (assembly GCA_028749045.1). Lineage (NCBI taxonomy): Eukaryota > Viridiplantae > Streptophyta > Pinopsida > Cupressales > Cupressaceae > Cupressus > Cupressus sempervirens. Next base: position 581,032,815 of record CM053783.1, on the reverse strand, counting down.
ATATAAAATATGTCTAATTTGGATGCTATTGAAATTTGAGGCAAAATTTTTTTTTTGCACGTCCTTGGCATGCTTCCCAAAGCTGTGATATTTTGTGATGTTTTTTCATCAAAAAGTTTTTATTATAGTTTTATATTGCATTTTTCATTGCAAAATAGCATGCATGGTGGAGTGTTTTTTGGTAAAAGGGTCACGCCTCTGTACTTTGGAAGCAAGATTGGCACTGTGTTTTTTGCATTAAAAAAAAAGTGTTTGGAACATTTGGAGCCACGTTAGTTGTTTTTGCAGCGACTTCCTCTTTGCATGCATCATCCGTCCCTTCGTACTGATCGAACCTCCTTGGCCTCCGCTTGAAGTTCTGGCCACTATTCCGCCAATGGCCCTTTGGCTGCACAACAATCAAAGGCCCTTGTTTTCCGTTTTGTGATGCCTTGGAGCATGTGTGCGTTGAGATTGGGCCTGCGTGATGTTTATGCCTTCTTCGTAGTGTTTGTTTCTTATTGGAGGAAGACATTTTGTTTTGGGCATTTCCTTGCTAAGTGCTGAAAGCTGCAGTTTTTTCCGCCCATTTTTTTTGGAGCACATGGTGCACAAGCAGACTCCACCATGTCAGCAGCACACCATGGCATGATTTCTTGCCAACCACCCTCGGTGGTCTTCCTCATGCTTGTTTTGGCATCTGCGGTTCGAGAGTTGGAAGTTTTTATTGGCTGCATCCATATTTGTTTTCAAGGCTGCATGAAAATCGTTGGCACCTCTGAATTACCTCCACGTGATTTATTGGTGAGTTTTGTTGGTTGGCATTTTTATGGGATTTGACAAGCGGTTTGGAGTGCGCCAAAGACCCCCTGCTCAGCGGTTTGATTGGGAGGCACATGTTTGCGCATCCATTTTGGAGGGAACACTTTTTATGAGGCGGATCCTTGGAATGATCAACGTCCTCTCTGGTGGAACTACTGTTGGAGAACAATTTTAGCAGCATTTTCCATGCCTTGGCAGTTTTCTGGAGTTTCTTGCATGCCCAATCAGCAAGCTTGAGTGTCGAACTCGATGTATTTTGCCTCCAATGACTTCACAATTATTTCCAATGGCTCTTTGTTCCACGTAACTTCTGCATACCATTTCAACACTCTTTTTGGGGCAGAATTTTAGGCGGATTTTAATGGTGGACTTGTGATTGTACTATGCTTCTGTGCACTCTTCACATACTCCTAAGGCATTTTCATTTTTGCCTTTGTGATGGTGATTGTTTTGTCATTTGTTGACAAATCTTTTTAAAAACACATGCTGTTTTGGCCACCGATTTTTAATCCGGCACTGGCCCTTTGTTCGGCTTTTGTTTTCGGCAGTTGAATTTTTTTCAACAGGGGTCATTTTGTGGCTTTTTTTTTGCCTTGACGGCCATTTGACCATCAACTTTGGGCTCATCACCTGCTGATATCAGCACTGCATCACTACTCTTGTCACCTCCTCGACCTCTATTTGAACCTACCTTTGCTTTTTTGCTCATATCTTGGGCAAACGGACTCCATTTTTTGCAAACAAGATATTGTCGAAAAGCTGGTTTCGAGCCCGTCATAGTGGTATAGTTAGTTTTCAATTTTGATGCTGTTTTGATAGCTTTTTCTGCTGTCAAAGTCAGGGGTATAGTTTTGCACTCTGGGAGGCATATCTTGAGCATCCGATCTCCAATTTGGGAATTCTTTATATCGTTGGAAAGGTCTTTTCGACCTCTTTTCAGTGATGCTGGTTGTTTTTCCAGATTCTGCTCTAAGCACATTCTATTCAGTCTTCTACACTTTTTGCATTCTGATGGATAACTTGGTTGTTTCAGGTCCGAGGATCGATTTCTTTGCTTTAGATGATTCGTCATGACTTGTACTATCTGCTGTATTAGTCTTATGTCTCTTCTGATCTATTTAGCCATCATTTGTATGCATTATTGCAAATGCACTGAGATAAAGTGCCATACTACATCTGTATTTTCGTTTCAGTTGTTTGCCTTTGTTTGCCTTCTGATTCGAGTAGTGTCATCTGAGGACACTCATACAGATTACTGTATTCTTGGGATTCATTATATCTTGTGCCTTATTGTACATGCACTACTTTGATAAAGTGCCATGGGGGGTTGATGTTTTTGCCTTTGTTTGCCATCTTCCTTTGTCTAGTGAGTTTCCCTTCCGTGACATTAGCCTCATGACGTGTCTGAGATTGATCACCTCAGTACACACACATGTACTATTTTGTGCATCTTGATCATGGTTCCTTGACATGCAATTCTTTTGGCCCACTTTTTAGGTGCCTGTCACCTCACCCTTGTCTGCATTAGGGGGGGTTCTTATGTTGTTTCTCATGCTTCCTTGGTTCGATTGATCAGCTCTTCAGGCTTTGGTGTTTCATGCCATTTGTATCTTTGAGTTTAGTTGTTTGCCTTTGTGTGCCTCCTAATTTGATGCAGATTATAGTCTTCTCTACCTGGTCAGGTTCTATTTTAGTGGAGGTCTTTCAGATCAGCAGTTACTTTTGACAGAGCTTTGCAGCTTCTACATGCTTCAGTGGTGTTTTACATGATCATCTTTGTTCCTATCTTCTGGGACATTCCCTAGTTTGGAGGCTTCTTCAGTCCTTCACTAGATTATTTCATCATGTTTTCCATCTCTTTTTGGAGTAGGGTTTTTCCCATGTGGTTTTCTCTATTTCTCCTCTTTTTAGAGATTTGGTTGTGCTTGGGTACCTCATCAGGCTTTGTTTGCCGGGACCCATTTCTACTTTCAGCAGTAGTTTCTAGGTTTTTAGTTACTCCCTAAGTTTATCTTAAGGGGGGGTGTTAGAGTTATTAGATATTTCCTAATTAACTCTAGTTGCTTAAGCTAAACTTTAGGCATCTAATAATTAATTTCTTTTATTAATTATTTTGATGCAACCTAGGTTAGACCTTTTTTAGGGTTTTGATCTCCTTTATAAGGATGATCTCTTATTGTAAACTTAACTTGAGAATTCACTTTTGATAATAGCAATCTTTCTTTTTTCTCATCAAGAATGTCTCATCTATGGATCTGGCAATTCCTGCCTCCATAGCTTTTTGCCTCTCTCTTCTGTAACAGGTGTTTGCATGCAGGTGATTCTTGGGAGCTGTGGGGTTGATCGTTCATCAACTTCAACAGGTTCTAGATCTGTAAGCCTCGGTTGGTATCCTATAGATAAACACATAAAAGACTTGGGTTTTGTGGCTGAGATTTGATGAGGGTTTGCTCTTTCTTTTCATATGAATGTAAGACAATTAGATGTAGTTACTTTGAATGAATATACTTTTCTAAACATATATAATAGCCAACCTATACTCTATCTTTGAATTAAAATACATTACATATTATTCAATACTTACATTAGATTGAGGATTATATTTAATTTATAATAATTGTTTCCTCTTTGTATAGTCCCTTAGATCCCTTTAGGAGCACTTCAATCTTATGGGTGTCTAAGGGGGAAAGGTAGGCACTTTAATAGGACTATAGGTCTCCCTATTTTTCAAGCCACTAAGCCATTCAAATATGTATGAAAGGGAAAGAGGAGAATTTCCAAATATGATTCCACTACTAATCCAAATTAGATTAGCTATGACCTAAAGGAAGAAGGGTGCTAAAACTAAATTTGAATTATAAAGAAGAATGCAATACAATGAAATATAATCTTTGGCCCTTAATTGGATAATGTAAATGCCAAATTGAGCCAATTACTTTAAAAATATATAAATGTAGATTTTATGTATATATAATTAGCTCAATTAAGATATAGATCTAGGGTAAAGATATGAAGGAAAATAAAATGTAAAAGACTCACATTGAAATGCATAGAAGACAATACATTTTAGCTCCAAAAGTTGCGGATCTGAACCCCTTTCTAAATATCCATCTTTAGATCTTGGAATGAAACAAAGGAAGAAAAAAAACCCAAAACTCTCCCTAGAAAAGGGTACTGAAGGTTTAGGTCAACTTGGAGGGGTGCCTTAAATAACTAGGTTGATGTAGTTTTGTGACCTAAAATAGACTTCTCCATAAAGCTTTTGAAAAGTAGATTCTAGATATGTAAGCTCTAATAGGTATCCTACAAATAAACACATAAAAGAAGGGTTATGTAGTTGAGGTTTGATGAGGGTTTTCCTTGGTCAAGCCCTAGGTTAAAGTATTAATCATAATTGAGAAATTTAAATGTAAATGTAAATTATTGAAATACAAGATAAATGTTAGGATTCAACTTGCTTGAAACTTTTATCAATAAGGATTTTATATCAAAATGCATTGTACATTGTGAACCAGGAATGCAGGGTATCTCCACACTTTGCAATGGATCCATCATAATCCCATCATTGTGTAATGGATGTAAATGTGCATCAATGAAGGAGATGATGAATGATTCAATGTAGATCTCCTCCTATGATGGCTAATTATGAAATAGATCTTGAAGAGGAAATTCTCACAAGTGATCCTTGAATGCTAGATAGAAATCTCCTTGTTTAAATGCTTGAAAATATTGAATACTTGAACTCCTTGAATGCAAAAGGAATAAATCTTGACTTCAAAGAAAGAGCTTGGATTACTTGAGTGTGTGAATGAATTAGATATGAAAATGAAGCCTCCAAGTGTCCTTACATATGATTTTTTCAAGTGGGAAAATAATACAAGCTAGCGAGAGAGAAAAATAAAACCCTCAAGGCCTTTCGAGCCCTAAGACCCAAAAACGTTGGGAACTAGGTCAACCTCATCCTAGGGATTAGGTCCAAAGTTCCATAGAAAGATGAGGAAGATACCAAGATAAAAGGGGTGGAAAGAGGAAGAAAAGAGAAGAAAAGGGGATCAAGCATATGCACATCCATAGTCCAAAGAAGGCATTATGTTAAGGGATCTAAAAGGTCTTAAAAGGTAAATATTTCCATTGTAAGACACTACAATGGGATTTAAGTATTTTTAAGTTGTCCTAAAACACATTAAGACCCCTTGGAGCCCAAAATATGGTAAGGATTTCTAAAGGATCTTAAAGGGTCTTAAGGAGTCCTAGGACAAATTGATGTGTCTTATAGTTCATAAGACTCTTACCATACACCAATGCATGTCAAAACATACTAAGGTGTCTTAATGGGTCATAAGAACCCTTACCATACAATTTTAGAGTACTTCAAATCATGATATAGAATGTTTGGAAAAAGGATTAGAGTGCTCAAATAATACAATTTTTGATATTAGTAGTATTATTGACTTGTATGTTTGATTGTTTTAATTGTTGAAATTTTTTAGGCATAGATATATTAAGAAGCAAGAGAGTTTAGGATAAGTGGGGTGAATCCAAAGTGGATACTATGGAGAGTGGATTGAAGGGTTATAATTTTATAGAGCATTTCTAACAAACCTATGTTTTGCACTTTTGGTTTTGGTTATGAAAGGTGTTTGAATGTTGCAAAAGCATGGTTCTACCATTTTATCACCATTATTATCTAAGACATGGATTTCTTCCCATACACTTTTCCACTCTCAAAAACATGTTAGGAAAAGTCTATTACTACAATGTAAACTTAAAATATTCTTCAAGACTAGGTTTAGTTTTTTGAAAAATTAGAAAATAACTAACCTCATATAACACTATTTTTTCTCTTGATAATTTTTTAATATTAGTGTTCTAATTTTATCCTAGTTTAATAATTCAATGTAAGAATTATTTTTTCAAACCATAATATGCATTTTGATGTATCTATTTGTTTTCTCAAAGTGGCCTAGATATTGGTCATTGAAAATTTTTTGGAGAGAAATCACTTCCATTCAAACTTATCCTTTACATAAAACCCAACCACCTCTCTCCTATGCAACTCCATGACACACATCACTCACTCTCTCTTCCACTGCCTTAAACCTCTAGTAATAAAATAAATGATAGAGGACAATCAAATTAAAGAATGAAATAAAAATCTTAGGGTTTATATTTGATTATGACACTAGATCAATTTATCTATTGGATGGTTCAGATGAATTTAGGAGTGCTATAATAAGCCCATCAATTTTTTTTATAATGAATACTCTCTTTCTATTAAAATAATAATAAAGTTGGGTGAATACACCAAGTTGTGGTGCCAAAAAGATGACACACATCTTCTTTTTTTTCAAATTTTCAATAGTGCATGTGCACTATAACACGTGCATGCTTTTTAAATATTATTTTTATGGGTTGCAAGCTATAGTGCATCTCACTTTTTTTTGTTTCTTTTGTTGGTTGCCTTCTCTGCCCCCAAAAATGTGCACACATTTTGTAGAAGGTGTTGTTTTTGCTCACTCTCCTCCTCAAAATGCCTTCTCATCACCGAAGATCAAGATTAGGATCATCAAGTATATTTTCTACTCTTGTTTTTGCATTGTTTTGTATGTTTTTTAAGTTCTACTTCAAGTTTATTTGTTTATTTAAACTGCAATAGGTTTCTCATCAGAAAATGTGAGTAATCAACCACCAAATCCCCAACCTGATCAACAAAATCAAAATGAAAATCCTCCACAAGATCAAAATTAGAACCCTCCATAAGATCAAAATGAAAACCCTCTAGAGGAAGAACAAGAACTTCTTCAACATCCACTAATTGAAATTTCTCATCTTGGCACCCAAGATAATATAATGAATGAAATATAAAGAAAGAAAAAAGAATTAGAAGCAAGCATTTGTAGGTTGAAAGCTTACATGAAAACTAATCCTATGAGAGTACAATTGACATCAGCCCTTGAGTTCATTATTAGCCATGTAACTTTTGTTAGTGGTCAATTGGATATTTGATGTGTTAAGGGAGAAGAAAAAAGAATATATTACGTAAACAAATTAACCTATAAAGATGTAAGAAAAAAAGACATTTAACAAAAGGTAACATATGAGCATTGTTTCAAAAGCCAAGAGAACAAGACGCTATTAAAACTACAACTATAAGGTTCCCGATCCACTAGCGCATACATGATGATATTAGAGAAAAATTTTGGGATAGATGGTGGATGGTCTTTGATGCCCTTCCCTACAATAATCACAAGGTTGCAATATATTTCTTAAAGAAATTGTATTGTAAATTTTTCCTCGAGGAGATCCCCAATTATTTGGCATGTTAGATTTTCAAGGTAGAGGTGGGAGGTCATCATTTAAGAGGTCAGGGGCACATTGTGACCCTAATATAGTTAGGGTACCTATTGTCAAGCCACAGGGTGACCATGTCATTATTCCTTCAGTTGTGAAGGAACATGTAGAGACCAACACTCTAGGGACTATCAATGCTTTGACAGAAACCCTCATTCATTGTGTTAGCCCATTAGTTGAGGAGGAGCCTTCTTTGCACCATGATCACATGTGCACATCATATGGATCCTTATGCACATTGGGTAGTCATGTTGGAGATACTATGGATGAATGGCTAGTCATCAATGACTTCCTAAGAAACACATTTGGCATTGACACAAAGGTAAATTACAATTATAATAAACTAATTTGATTCACATCTTATATGTACATTGTATGACTAATTAATTAGCATTTCTTGACATTGTTCAAAATTTAGGGTAAGAGTGTTGATGGTCCTAGTACAAATTCCCCAAGCGCATTTTACGTCACATTAACAATTCAATAACTATGTGTCAATTTAATCATTTAAATTAATACATATATTTATTAAGTAATCATACAAAAGATTGAAAAAAAAATTATCCATGTGCATTACTTTTCTATTGGACCATCGACATTCAAAAGGGATTCTAAGCCTAGGCATGATACGAGCTTCATAGAGGTACATTTTGTTTCATGTTAATTTAATTCATTTTATTATATTATATTCTATAAAAAAAAATGTAAATTATATTATATTATTTTCACTTGTTGACATCTGAGACTCCTCCTCATCTTCACTAGTCCATTGATTATGGAGTTGCTACCATGATGGCTAGTTCAAAGCCATTGATTGAGGTATGAAAGAGTTTTCATAGTTTTAACTATTATTTATAATAGTTAGTATTGAAATTTCAAATGGTATTTATAAGTATGATCGAGTGATTATATTGACTGAATTGTTGTAGGGCCTTGTTACTCCTGATCATTTGCAAGCCTTTGAGGTGGATGTATAGAGTGGCTATTTGACAGCGGTAAGAAAATAATTAATTTTTTGTGTACATATATTTCAATTCAATATATAATAGTTATTGATTCATATATGATTTTTTTTGTATCAACTCTAGTTAGTGAGGATCCTAAACAAGAGGATGAGTGATCATGTGAGAAAGACCCCATCATCCCCATCATCTACCTCCACACAATGACTAAAGGTCTCTAGGGATTTTTTTCCTTCCCCTCATGGGAAGGAGAAGATATATGTTAGAAATTGGTTCAACACTCTCCTCAGGGTTTGTGAGAAGGGCTTAACTACTTCCTATGTACTATAAGTTGAGTGGTTATATCGGACATTGATAGACCAGTCTTTTTGTTTAATAGAAACCTCATTCGAACTAGTGGTATCAAAGCTTGGTCATAGGTTCAAATCCTCAAACCCTTGGGCAATGCTAAGGGGGAGATTGTTAGAAATTTATTTAGCACTCCCCTTGGGATTTGTGACGAGGGCTTAACCACCTACTGTGTACTATAAGTTGAATTTTTGTATCAGGCATTGATAGATTGATCTTTTGGTGCAATGATAACCCCATTCTAACAATATAGGGATGGACACATGTATATGAATTAGTGGGCATATTTAACATATATTTGATGTATATATGAAATTTTATATTTGATGTATGACATATATTTGATGCATGACATCATTAGACTTACAATTTTGATGCATCAGTTTGTTCTTGTATGACATTATTGGTTATCATAATATATATCTTGTTTTTCTTGTTTATGTTTTAAGTATTTCATGTATTTTATTTTAATGTAATTTGTATCCAAAATAAGGGTAGGAATCATTATAATAAGATTTGATAGTATCTTTTGACATGTGAATTGTTAGTGTAAATAATTATTATTTACACTTTACTTAAGTTTACTTAGGATAAATGAGTTATTTTATTATTTATTAGGTTAGACACCTAGGAGTATGCATACTCATATGAGTTGTCATGTTGACAACATAGTTGTTCACACTCTTAATTAAGCACATGGTGTCTACAACATAATTTTACGTGACACACCTTTATAGGCTTATCCTCTCATCATTGCACTAACTCTTGTGCTTAATGGAGGATAATCCACTCTTGGTGGACATGTGCATAGTTGTGAGGCTTATCATATTGCTAACTCCTAGACATTCTAGGAGCATTCTAGAGGCCTTTATATACAAACACTCCAAGTGTACAATTACACCAATAGAATTTCATATTGTTATTTTGATCATACTCTATTGGTCTATTTTGTGCTAGTTATTGAGCTTTTTGGTCTTGGGTGATTTTTTCCTAAGGCAAATTCTTACATGGTATCAGAGTCATAGAAGCATCATTTCATAGCCATTGGAGACCATTCTTGCTTCACTTCTCTTAGGACACCTCGATTCAGATCTAGAGTATCTGGAGTTATTGGGAATGTCTAGAACTAAAGTAGACCTCACCATTGCGTCAGGAGCATCGATTTGATGAATTTTGACTATAAATTTGCCTACCCTAGGCCATAGTCAAAATTGAGGCAATTTTTTTTTGCAAACCAGCACCCAAAGGCTCGATTTGAAAATTTGGTACGATCATTTCAGATCTCTCAATTCAATTTTCAGATTTGCATATTTTATTATTTTAGTCTCAGCAATTTCTCTATATTATTTTTTGGATCTATGTATTTTGTCCAAAAAAATTTTGGCCATCAAGCCAGTATGAGAGATTTTTCGCAGCACAAGATTGGAGCTTGCTTGTGCAAATCAGATATTGGCATCATATTCAGAAGGTCAAAAAACTCCCAAATTGACTTTTGTTTCATCAAATTGAACATTTGAGTTGAAATTTAGAGTCATTTGGTTTTTGGAGGTGCCACGATAGTGATTTAGGAAAAATAATTACAAAGGTGATTTTCAAACAACGATATCTCCCTCATGCGGACTCCTTTTTTCGAGAATTTTTTTTTTGTTTTGGGGTAGAATTTTGTGATCTACACATTGGTGCAAGATGTTTGAGATCTCTATTCCTAATTTTTTTTGCAAATTGCACATCCCAATTTTTGCAACCTCAAAGGCTTACTTCAGGCTCATCTGGACTCCAAATCAGGTTTCATTTTTTTTGAAAGTGCATAATTTTTTGTCTACTTTCTAGATCTATAATCAAATTATAAGCTTATGTGGAGAGAAATATCACTTTCAAAAATAGGTCCTTTCTTTGCATTGTATTGCTTCAAAATTGTTGTATTTCTGAGCTACATTTTAAAGTTCTAGATTTGAACTATAAGAGTAGGTTATAAACAAAAAAATTTAGAAGTTCACTAAGTCCATTTTAACAAAGTGGCCTATTGTAAATGCACTACCTATAAAGTGCCAAATCATAGATTAGGGGGGGTTGATTGCTTATTTTTTTATTTTGGGGGGTGCATACATATATTGATCTCATGAAGTTTTGTTTCACATGTTAGTTTGGTGTCAAACCGAGGTTGACAAAGAGGAACTATTAGAAGTAGAGTGCCTTGATAATTGAATATGTTCCAAAGAATGACCCTCTAAGGATTGGACACCCATTAAAATAATTATGGATGTCATTTATTTCAGTATCAATAAATATTGCTTTGATGTCATTGACAAGTTCAATGATCCTTATGACATTTGGATAGGTCTTTAGAAAGCATATGGAGATCCAACAGTTCCTCCATTTCTAGAGGAAATTCTACTTCTAGTCACTCTAGTTATGGTACCTCCAACTCTAGTTGAGATCCTACCTCTTGATGCTCTCATTGCTTCCACTAATCCAGTTCTAGCCATAGATTCTCCTAATTTATTGCATCAATAAATACAAAGTCTTCCTATTCCAACTTCATGGGATGACTTCCTTCCAGACATTATAGGGCTATTTTTGGAATCTTACATTGAAGATGTGGGAGACATCAATAATGGCATCCATCTTCTCTTTTTTGAGGAGAATTCATCTTCACCTGTTGCGAGGGAACACTCTGACCCTCAACCACTTGAGCTTTCTTTCAAGACTAACTTGATTGTGGACATTTCTTTACACCAATTCAAGAAGGACTCTTTCACTTTAAAGAAGACATATTATACTTTGGTAATTGTATTCTAGTTTTCTTAGACATCCTATTTTATGAGGATTCTTCCTACTAGTTGGGGAGCATACTCTACTACACCTATGACACCATTTCTTCCTACAAGGAGGAACATCATACAACTTTCATGGTGCATCTTCTTCAGTCATCAAGAAGCTTCTTTCATGGGTGTACATACATCATTTAAGGGAGGCGACATTTCTTCTCTTCCATTATCTTCCTATCAGGATGCTTCATCATCTTTGGAGGATGATTCAACTTCATACATAGACATGTACCTTGTTTGCCACCTTCTCTTGGGCATCCACCACATTGGTTCATGACATCTATATTCATCAAGGACTTATCAACATATGAGAAAATTTCAAAGGAAACATCTACATCTGGATCCCTCTTCCATCTTCCTATCCACAATGGGAAGCATATTTGCACCTATACTTGGTGTATCTTCTTCCTAAAGAGAGAAATTTTGTTTGTCAGCATTGAATTTTCTTTGGTCTTCAAGTACTCATCATTATGAGATCCTTTGCTAAGGGGGGGATTTCATGGAGGGATTCTCTATTGTATATGCATGATGTATATCCTAATGGGGGGGTCTTGATTACTCCATCCATATATGCATCTTTCCTTATTGTACATATCTCTCTTTTTGGAGGAGGGTTTTTCCCATGAGGTTTTCCCTCTTTCTCCATTTGCAGAGATATTTCATTACATTGCATTGTATGTACAACATTGCATTTGTACTTGGGTACCTAACATGGCCTAATAGCTGAGACCCATTATGCACTTCATCATAGCTTTTGTGAGCTTAAATGCATTCTCCTAAGTTGCACTTAAGGGGGGTTGTTAGTGTAAATAATTATTATTTACACTTTACTTAAGTTTACTTAGGATAAATGCATTATTTTATTATTTATTAGGTTAGACACTTAGGAGTATGCATACTCATATGAGTTGTCATATTGACAACACATGAGTAAGCAACTCTATTTTAGCACATGGTGTCTACAACACTGGCGTTTGCATAACCAACTGAGTTGTCATGTTGAAAACATAGTTATTCACACTCTTAATTAAGTACACAGTGTCTACAACATGATTTTATGTGACACACCCTTGTAGGCTTATCCTCTCATTATCGCACTAACTCTTGTGCTTAATGGAGGATAATCCACTCTTGGTGGACATGTGCTTATTTGTGAGGCTTATCATATTTCTAACTCCTAGACATTCTAGAAGCATTCTAGAGGCCTTTATATACAAACACTCCTAGTGTAAAATTACATCAATAGAATTTCATATTGTTATTCTGATCATACTTTGTTGGTCTATTTTGTGTTAGTTATTGAGTTTCTTGGTCTTGGGTGATTTTTCCCTAAGGAAAATTCTTACATGAATAAGGCTATGATATTAATTTCTATTTAAATTGTACAAGTTATGAGAAATTTTGATTATGAGTAACTTATTTGGAATTTCTTTTCGGATGAGAACAATGAAACTTGAATTCTTATTACTGTTATACAATTAACATTGAAGTTTGACTCTTGAGTTGGCTGCATTATGTAAATGTCTAAGCTTGAATCTTAGTATCATCATAAACATGTCAAGAGTTTCTATATGCTTTACTCATGGAATTTGATATCGATATTGCTTTTGTATCTATCTCTTTAAGAGCTTCATTTATGGTAACACATTATATATGCTCTTCTTATTATTCCTATAGCTATAGTTGTTGCATTTTTTCTTGGATATATTTTGTCTATCATTATCCTAGTGTAGGACACATAAAAACCCTTGTTTTGGCTTTGTTTGTGTTGTTATTTCTTTGAAACTTGTTGTGGCTCTAGCCAAATCAGGGTGGTGTGTTGATGTGCTTAGATCAAGTTGGTTTGACTAAGGCTTGTTTAGGTATGTGCAAGCTAATAAACACTAGGGGGGACACTAGGTGGTTAAAGTGGGTGAAAGTCTGTACAAGTCATTAGTAAGTGGGATATGACCCAACTAGGTCCTAAATAGTGATTTTGCATCTTATTCAAGTGTTTGGAACTCATAATATGTAATCTTGGTTGATTAGGATATGAAATGCCAAAAGTTATTAAGTTGTCAAGAAGTTGCTCAAATGGGTCTAGGGTACAAAAAGAGGCAGATTGGCTACCAAGGGGCCACATTATGTCTAAAAACATTTATTGAACATATTTGGTTCCATTCAAAATGTTCCAAGGGTCTAGAAGTCAAAAGTGCAAAAAATACAATGTGGTCAGCAACTTTTAAAAGTTGCTCCACAACATTTTGTACAACTTTTTAGTTATGGCATAGAAGGAAGGAAAGATGGTTGGATTAACTGAATGCACACCTTGGGAGGTCCTATAAGACTTGGAAGAAGATAAATCTACTAGTTGGATATTGGAAGAGTTCATTCTTGAATTTGAATATAGACATTTTGTTACATGTTTCCTTTAATAGTTTTTGGATTTTGCAAAGAAAGTTTGAGACAATAGATTGAACATTGACTTTTTACCTTGGATTAAGTTAGTTCATATTTGTACAATATTTTTTGCTTCATTAAAAATTCCTTTAAGTTGCCAACTTCATGCATCTTTTTCATTCTTCCAAGTATCAACACACAATATTTAGTGACTGTTAGGGTCAATTCTGTTCGACATGCCTGAGAAAGTTTGAGTGATCAATGAGACAAGATGAAATTAGGACTAGGATTTACCCATCCATTCCAAAATAATAAAGTAGATAGTTTAGTCCAATGATGAATAGTTAGAGAGATTCACCAGTTGGTGACTTTATATTGGCTAAGACTACAAGTTTCAACATCATTAGAGATGGGGCCACAAAATCAAAATAGAATCTATTCTCCAAAAAGATAGAGAGGTTATTGTAGGTTTCAACAACATGATCCTAAAGTACCTAGAATTGCATCCATACCTTGGAAGAGCTATGAGATATACCCCATCAAAGATTGCTGCCCTATAGAATTTAATAACTCTCAGGGTCAATTTCATTCAATGTGCTCGAGAATGTTCGAGCGGTTAACAAGATGAGATGAGATTGGTACTAGGATTTACCTAGCCACTTTGAGCTAATGGAATAGACAATTTGATTCCACAATGAATGGTGAGAGATATATGAGCAAGATATGTATGCCTAGGCCAGTTTGTGCAAGATATGAGCAAAAATTGCTAATTAGGAAAAATTGGGTCATTTTGAGTTTTTTTGTCAAGATATCCTAGGATTAGGTTTTTTTGTTTTTTTGAATATTTTGGAACCTTTTCCAAGTCCTAGAAGTGAAATCTAGTGAACTTTGCAAAAGTTGTGCTTTTTGTGCAAAATTACAAAATTGAAAAGTTGTAAAAGTTGCCAAAAAATGCAACTTGGTTGGAAAGGAGTTATAAATATTAAAATAATATTTTTAATCATTGGAATAGGTCTAGGATTGATAAATTCCTCATTTGTGAGGTCTGAAGGGGCATATTGTATGGATTTGCAGAAATTGTAATAGAGGATTTTGAGTTTTGTAGCTATTTTTTACTATTTTCTATATGCTGGTCATATTTTATGGATTGGCAAGTCTAATCTAATTATTTTTTGAGAAGGATATTTTTCTTACCTTTCTTTTTGTTTTGGTTTCATCCTTCTAAGTGTTGTTTTGCTCAAGTTATTCAAGATTTAGTAAATTCTATTTCATAATACTATAAGAAGGGGAAGTAACCATAAACTATAGTATATATTAAATCATTACACTAGTAAATTTAGGCTTAAATTTTGATGCAAAAAGGTTGAAATTTTGACAAGAGTAGGTCGATAAGGCAACCAAGCTTGCCGTCGGGCTTTTTTGGTCAGTTTTTCGCCACATACATTTTGTGTCAAAATTTTGACTACATAAAGGTGGACTTACTGACACAAATTTCGTCGCTTTCCCTGGTCCAAGCTGAAGTGATATTACCTCATTTGCTAATGGTGCTCGTCAAAATTTTGACATAAACCTTCATAATTGTGAGTCAAAATTATGACGAATCCAATTTACATTTCTCCTCCAGTGGCATACATGCGATGCCAAAGTGGACCAGTTTTGCATTAAAATTTTGACCAAAATATTGCATTTGCGTCAAAATTGCGACGAAAGTGATTTACATTTTTCTATCGGTACCATACTAGCGATGCCAAAGTGAAGCAATTTTGCATCAAAATTTCAACCAAAATATTGCATTTGTATCAAAATTGAGACCAAGATATGTAGAAATTTTGATGAGCTATCCCATTTATTGTAAAAGCTTTGCTCTCATAGGAGCCTTCTAAATTGCACAAAACTTGATTCTAAAGCGTAATTGCTCAATGCATGAGAGTTAGGGTATTGTGCACATTTCTACCTCCACACCATTGTTTCGTTTGTTAGATGATTTATTTCATACATAACAATGGGAAGGAGGAAGAAATGTGCACGATATCCTGAGTCTCCATCGAGAAATTATGCTTTACAAATCAAATTTTGTGCAATTTAAAAGGCTCCTATGAGAGCAAAGCCTTTGCAATAATTGGCACAACACGCCTAAATTTTGGTTCCTATAGGGAAGAATAAAATTAGGAAAGAATTATTTATCAGGAATGAAAGCCAATAATTTCATCTATTTTTCAAACAGATATACCTGAGAAAAAAAACTTACAGTCCCAATCACATCATCATAAGAGCTCATATATAACTATAACTATGTCTAAAACCAACATAATTTACAAATATCCACAATTCAAACATTATCCTTTGATGTTTTCTTTAATGCAAAGTTTTAAGTCAACTATGTTATCGCCTTGGATGTAATACCAAATTGTCATTAGGCTAAAGACTGTAGCAAGATTTACGATTTAAAAATGCAAGGAGAACTACCCAACCAAAGTAGAAAATGACATGAAAAGTTAACAATCTATCAATTAACAATCTAGATGAAATATTTCTAGCAATTGAACTGTACATTATAGAAACAAAAAATTGCCTTAAAATTGATACCTCACTAGTTGTTCATTTGCATCCGTAATGGCTTCACAAAAGTTGAAAGCTTACTATTTGTCAAGAACACAAAAGGCACTCATAGTTCAGTTGCATCAATAAAACTAAAGTAATTCAATTGCACTATGAGGGCAAGAGACTATCAATATTGATTGTGGAGTTGCAGATAAGTAAGTGATAAACATAAAAAGGTAGTACAAGATTTTCATAGCAATTGTGACCTTCAAAATTTTTCTCAATAGTTTTGGGTCATTAAATTGGATAGAAAATTGATAGTAAAATGTGAAAGAGAACACACATAATGTCACATCAAAATAAGTTTGCATCCTACATATGAGTATGCATCAAAACTGAATTTTTACCTCCTCAATCTATCTGTATCAATAAAGAAATAAGACGTTTTTGTAATACAAAATTCTTGAACCCTATTCGACTATAATCTTTCAAACCTGCAAAATAAAACAAAAGCCATAAGAACTAAAATAAAAGGATTTATTTCTAACAAAATATCACATATGCTTTGTATATACCTTAGGACATGATACAAGCTGTTTCACAAGCAACACTAAACATTCCAATTTTTTTCTCATTTACTTGAGTGATGATAAACTATATGCAAAGTAGAAATAGTGCAACATAATAGATGATTAGTATCTACAATTTTTAATACTGAAAATTATAAAGAATGTAATACTCACAAGTGTTTCTGCCTAAGGAATTGCAACCCAAGTTTATCATGATCTCTGCAACATTCATTGCATTGGGAATATCCTACTTATTTGCAAACACCAGTAACATTGCATCTCGTAGTTCATCTTGCAAGAACAAGAAACTTAAATGATAAAAAAAATTCTATGGATAACATGAAAATAATTGTTAAAAGAATGAGGCCAATTTTTCACATAATAACCAAAGTTGCCATGAGAAAGACATTAAATCTTCTTGATCCATTTTCCAATTGTGTTTATACAATCCTAAAAATTCACTTTGATAGTTCTGACTAATTATTGTTGGAAGGATTTCATTTGCTTCATCAAACAAGTGTATATTGTAGTCTTGGCTTCTTGTATTTCTCAAGCTAGTATCATTACTCGTCTAGTATTATTCAATCTGAAAGGATGATATTGATATGTTGATTTTCTATAATAGCCAAAACAAGGGGTTGTTAACCTTTACACAAACAAGGGATGAAAGCATAAACATAGGGCATCAACAACAGAACAAAATAAACATTTTCCTATGCACTTGGACAAAAGTCTAAGCAACTCTATTGTTAGGATTGCAACAAAGGAAACCCCACTACAACCTGCCAACAAGGTCCAAGAGTGATTATTTAAGAGTCAACATTATCATTAGAATTTTGTTCAAAACAGAAGTGGGAGCAATAACTTCAACAACATAGGTCACAAGGCTAGCGGGCATCGCACCTGAAATATGATCTAACATCCAAAATTGTGACAAGAATGGAAGCAATAGAAGTCTAGCTCAGACCAACAGCATGAGAAGCATCAATATAATCAAAAAAAGTTTCTTCTTCATTAGAAAACAAGTCCTCAAAAGGAAAATCTAAAACAGAATCAGAAGCTCTAATTGCAAATGGTCATTTTCCACGGCCCTCCATCAAGTGACAACACCTATCCAACACAAAATGGCAATCATTAAGAATGTATCCTATAGAGATGCAATCTCTACAACAAAATAGAAAACCCTCATATTCAATGCTTCACCCATGGCCTCTCATCAACCACGATTGAAGTGAAGAGATCTCTATTTCAACTAGAATACAAACATAGAATAGCCCAAAATTGTACTAGATCCATCCAATTTTAGGAACTCGCAAAGGGAATTTCCAATGGCCTCGGGCAAAATAACTTACAAAAGTGAAATGAAGATGAGGAAGGAAAACCAAAACATAACTCACATAGGTATAGCTCAATGTCACCAAACATTAGGGACTTCAAAGAATTAGTCACCCAATGGTGTAAATCTTAGAGGCACTAGAGACTCTAAGAATTTATAGACCATACTTCTACACTGATCAAAGTTCATGTTATCACCACAAAATAGGACAAAATTTGCATAAGACTTGATAGCCCAAGCATAACTCCTTCAACCAAAATTTGAAAAACAATTATCTAGAGCATTCAGCAGGTCTAGAACCACCAACAAGAGCAAATATCCTAGCACCTAGAAGCCTAGCTTAGCACTACACCAGGAGAGTCAAACCCCAAAAAAAACCATCCAATGGATCTCTTCTGATGGGGTGTGTTACGAGTATATCAAGTTCCCCTCTTTCTCCAAAGTGGAAAACATCATGAATTTTGAATTCAAATCTACATGATGTAATATTGCTTTACTCATGTTTAGAGGCCCTTACAATATATTCTGAGATAATTATTATATCTACTCTATAATAAATGGCAGTGTAATAGCATACTAGCATCAGAGTTCATAACCCACATCAAAAGTGGTTAGCTACACAAGAAGAAGCATTGAACATGGGACATGAGAAACAAATTCAGATTGATTTGTCCTTTATTATCAGAGGATCATAGTAAGGCACAACACAAATTCTCAAATATAAATAATAGTTAACTGTCATTTTACTTAGATCCCTATGAAAATGTAGCTCACTGAAATACAATATAAATTGGAGTTAGGAATTTGGTTGACAACCAAAATCAATTGAATTGAACTAAGAAACTTCACCAAAGAATCAACTAAATATGTAATTTTAAGCATATTTTGCTACTCAAAATGTTACTTCCTTCTTGACCTTAAACTCTTGACATTTTCAAGTTTTACAGGGGAAAACACGATCTCTCCAACTGTTAGTTCTAAATGGCTTCCACATTAGGCGCATAGAGTCTTTGAACTAGATATATAAAATACACAACCATGCTGAAGACCATGGAAATAGAGGATAACATGAAAATACCAAACAACAAGTTGGATGATGATTAAGACTACAGTAAAGGTAGAAGATCCCAGACATCATCAATTAATACCAAACTACCAAATAGAGTATACAAACTTGAAAAGATAAGACACACCTTACAACTAAATGAAACTCTAGAAGCTACCATCAAATGGCATGACATTGAATCATTACCAATAAATGAATACAACATAGAGAAGCTACTAGATATGGTATTTCTATTCATTTTTCAAATGAAAGAGTGCATTAGGTATGCAACCATGACTAAGGAAAGTGAAATTTCACACCATTTGCCATGTTGATGTTGAGATATAGACATGTGCAATCCAATCTCCTAAGGAATAGACAACACCACGTATCGCCATCTTTGCCAAAACATGATTTTTCATAAAGCGATGTTAGAATAGTTACTAAAATGGTCATAAATTATGTTTTTATAGTGAAATAATAATTTAACTTAAGAAAAAAAAACTATACAATATTAAAACATGATATTGTAGTTTAAAAAACTAAAAAGGTACCTATAACAAAGAACTTCATTTCAACTTGCTAATTGGTTGTCACTATTAACTATAAGGTTATCTTTAAAGTTTGAGCTTCACTTGGTTTCAAGAATAGTTAAATATTCCTTACTTAACAGGGCCAACCATGTCAAGGTGGAAGCTCATTTGGCCCCTCCCCCCCCCCCGCACCCCTAACATCACTCTAAATTCCCTAATAACATTTAATAACATTCAATTCATCCATTTTTGAAATCTAACATTCAGTCATTATAATCACATGATAACATTCATTAACACATAAAATTCATAAACACACAACATTCATGAATAATTCATTAACACAATATTCATTAACACCTAATATTAATGAATAATATTCATCAACACAATATTCATTAACACCCAATATTAATGAATAATAGTCATTAACACAATATTCATTAACAATATTTAAGAGCAAGTCATTCATGAATAATCATATCTTTTTTGCTTTCTTGCCGTATCTTTTTTTCATAAAATTTCTAAGAGGAATATCAATGTCCTCGTCATCCCCATTAACATTTAATAACATTCAATTCATCCATTTTTGAAATATAACATTCAATCATTATAATCACATGATAACATTCATTAACACATAAAATTCATAAACACACAACATTCGTGAATAATTCATGAACACACAACATTCAAGAATAAGCCATTCCTAAATAATTCATTAACACCCTTGACATTAATGAATAATATTCATTGACACAATATTCATTAACAATATTCAAGAGTAAGTCATTCATGAATAATCATTTCTTTTTTTCTCTCTTGCCATTTTTTTTTTTCATAAAATTTCTAAGAGGAATATCAATGTCCTCGTCATCCCCCTCCTGTACTGGTTCTAACATATGTCTCCTCCTCATCTGTTCAGGAACATCATGAGGTCGTTGCACCGAAGGGGGGTCCGCTGCAATAAAAAGTACTCTATGAGTTAAATTCGCACCATTTTATATTAGTGAATTACGAGTTTTTATTTAAGTAAAAGAACTATAAATCAATAAATTAATTTAAAAAAATAAAACATATATTTTCTTTACCTGAATGTGTGACATGATCTACCTGCTGATAAGTCTAAACATCCTCCGGCACTCGTTCATCACGACATGATTCTATATCCTCAACACAAAAAGGTTACACCAAGTTCAATTAAAGATGTTAAATTGTATTAATAATTATATAATTAGTTTTAAATAACAAATAAGCACCTCCATTGATAGTACAATGCACATCAGGGGCTTCATGATGCTGTGTATGATATGTGTCATGATTAATAGGCTGCATTGCAATGTCATACACATTATTATCAAATAAATTGTTGCTCAAGTATTCAATTTCTAATATATATGTTGGCATATTTACCTATGCACATGATGTAGGTGACTGTTCGTTTGGGGCAATGGAAGTTTGCCATAGGCATTCAGCCACCGCTACATAGCCTTGCTTGAAGGAAATTTTTTTGTGTTCTTCTATGGCCTCCAGATTAAAATCAGCGCCCTGCATTTTTTTATTAATTAACAAAATTATTTGCATTTTATAAATCATTTTTCTTTGCAATTTATTTATTGCTACTTACAACACATGCTTTGATTTTTGAATATCCCCCAAAGCCAAGTCTGTGCTGGCCAACCTTTTCTAGCCTCACCTTTGTTGTGTCCTGCAACCTATGAAAAGTTTGAAATATGTTAGATGATAGCTATAAAGATCAGTACTAAATAGTGGATTATTATATGGTATGAAGGTTTTAGCATAAAGTAGCATGTTCCACCAAAAATATGAAAAAAGGGAAGAAATTATAGCATCATAGCTTTAATTGACATGTGTAATCATGTTATTTATCCATGGAGTTCATGCTAAGTATTTATCCATATTCTGACATGCCTCTCCATAAAATTACACATCAATTTTGATAGTCTATATTATCCATTGTCACACAAAGTAAACAATAAGCTAAAAGTTGAAATAGCTAGTAGATTTTATAGATTAAATTTTTATCCCTACGTTCCACACTCAAAGTGTTTTTATCCCCAAGGCTACAACAGGTATAAACTTGAGGGCAAATGTCAAATTTTAGATTGTTTTAGTAGCATTCCTTTTTACCCATAGCTGAAAAGTAAGTATTTTTTTGTTTTCAATTTAAAAGACATCACCTTTGTGCATCAAGTGCTTCTTTAGCCTCCACATTGCATGGAACTGATTTTATAGATGGTGCTTGAAACTGAAACAAAATCCCCACTGATTTGCTAAGATAACTAAGAACTAATAGGAACTACCTAGCATTGTTCCATCAAAAGACTCACGACTTAAGACTTGTCTTAATCTATGTTTATTTTGATTTCTTCTAGTAGTGGAGCACCATTCAGAATGTTTAAGAAGATCAAAAATGTTACATCATAGTTTGGAGGATGTTTCGTATAGTCTACATCCACAACAAATGATTTAAAAGCTGACACTTGGATAGAAAATTTTTTAGATAAGCTTCAACTATTCTTAAAATTCACACAGTAAAAGAAGAATTAAGGATAGAAAAAAATAAAAAGTCAACTTTAACACTTTTACTGTAGAAATTAAGAAAATTAGTATGTGATCATGTTTAAACCATTCGCTTTAATAATGCCACATGATTCTGATCCTATAAATAAGGTATAAGAGTTTAAGAAACAATAAATTTCATAGAGTGGAAAGAAATAGCAGAAATTATTAGCATTATTTATAAGAATGAAATTTGGGTTAGAGTTTTCCAAAAAGAAAATTCCTAACTTTAAATGCTTGCAAACAAATGCTTTCATGCAGATTAAAATAACATAAATGCTTACACTTGTAGGGGACACAACCAATAATGGAGAATGCATGCACAACTCCTCCAAATAAGGAAAATGTTGTAGAACTTTGACACTAGAAAAATCTTCATCATCAGAACAGGTGATTTTCCTGATCGATTTCACTTTTGCAAAATGTTCCAGAAGTTAAGTGTCAGTTTCCAAATAGAGACATTTAGGTAAACAGAAGCTCACCATTATCTTACTAGGAAAACTGCAATGAATAATTCTAATGCTTTCTAAGAGTGGACAATTCACATCCAATGTCATATATATATCATTGACATGTTGGAGGGGTGATACAATCAAAAGATCAAAACTAAGTGCTAATCAGAGCACTATCAATATCTCAAGTCTCAAAATCATACATCAAATATATAATGAATCTTATGATCAATATAAAGATACAAAAAGGAACAAAAGATAGCATGGACCTAAATACAACCTTCCCCCTCATCACCAGGAGGAGGAGGAGGAGTAACATCTACACATGTAGGAGGCACTACACCATCAGAAGCTCAAGCATAATCAAAGAACCTTGAGATATGTTGAGCTAGAGGTACTGCATTTTCATATACTACATAATAATGAGCAGCCTGAGAGGTATGATGATAGGTCTCATCTTGCTCTAACTATAGGTCTCAGGTATGATTACTATATTATATTACAATTATTATATATCATTATATATTACAATTACTGAATATCATTTATCACCTATACTGCTAACACATACAACTATGGTACATGTAGTTGAGCATTACTATATTTTCAAGACATATTATAGCTATATGTGAAGTTATATATCATTGACAATTCACATCTAGTGTCATATATATATATATATATATATATATAAATATATATATATATATATATATATATATATATATATATATATATATCATTGACATGAGCAGTCCGAGAGGTATGATGACAGGTCTCATATTGCTCTAACTCTATCTATCTCTTTAGCTCTATGATCTCAGACCATAGATCTACTATCTCACAGTTCCCCTCTTCTAGCTAGTCATGCATCTCTAACTATAACTTACACTTGTAACTTGCCCACCTACCTCTGAGAAGTCCTCAATCTCTCCCACACATGTCATAGAGAATCTTGAGTCTATGCTAATACATCTCCTATGGGTGAAACCTGTGGAGGATAATTTGGCATATCATCATCCCCTCCTCCACCCACATCCTATTGTGGTGGCTCCTCTACCCCATGTCTCCTGGCATCACCTCATACTACACCCATGGTGCTCATCTCTCTATGAGTTCTCACATGAGTAGGCCTATGTGCCTATTCATTTTGCTCGATCTAAGATCCAATCTAATAGTATGAGAAGGAATTGTCACAAGAACTACCAGTGGCCATTATAATGGTCTCTCTTCCCTCAAAGGATGTTCTTGTGGTTGCTGAACATCAGGGTGTGGTGCCTGACTAACTACCCCTATAGGATTAGTTATATGAGGAAATGAATGTGTGGCCAAATGCTCTATGTACTAGGGAGTGACAACATCATTCACCACATCTAGAAAGTAGTTCCACCTATAAATGGTAAGGCCACTAACATATTCCATACATCTAATTAGGTCCAATCTAGGAGAACAACCTTTCTTTACCTCCTTGGTGAAGCAGGTGTAACTATAGTACTCATGTGATATATTGTATTGATAGTTGAACTGTCTCTAGACATGGGTTAACAGAAATCTCTCTATCTTCAATGAAGAATGGTCATTCAGTGGCTAAGATACCAACATGAATCCTAGCTAGGAGAAGACATCATCTTATGGCTCTATGCCTAGCCATGATCTATAGGTAACATACATAATGTCATCCAAATGAAGTCTCAAATAGTTTGTCTTACCTAGTGTAGGCTAGATCATCTCTTTGCAATACCAATAAATATAAATCTACGAGTGTTGTTGTCAGTCCTCAAAGATAGGAATGTGATTGTTGTCATTAACTTGTGTTTCTAGCATTGAACGTGATGTTTATTACTTTTAGGAGACTAGCCATTAGTAAAATTCTTGCAAATTTTTTCAAAAAAATTGTACTTGTCATTACAATTATTCAATATCATTTATCACCTATACTGCTAACACATACAATTATGGTACATGTAGTTGAGCATTACTATATTTTCAAGACATAATATAGCTATATGTGAAGTTATAAGTACACTATTTATATCTTATGTAGGATTTATGCCCAAATTGAGATATATACAATTGTGTTAGCATTGAGATTGAGATTTATAAGAAATTGTGTCAGCATATGAATTTAGGATTTATAAGCAGTTGTGTCAGTTATATCTTATGTAGGATTTATGCCCAGATTGAGATTGAGATTTATAAGCAATTGTGTCAGCATATGAATTACATACCTTTCATCAATGGATAGATTAAATTGAGCTAGTTGAAATTGTTGATACTCAAGTTGAACCCTAAATTTGCTCATTAATGTACTAGTAGTTAATACTATTGCATACCTTTTCGGATTTGCTGGTGTACTTTCTTCTAGATTTTCTAGTGTACTTTATTTTGGACATTCCCTTTTCTCCTTTTCATCCAAAATGAACTCATTCCAATCCCTCACTGAAACAAAGGGAGGACACTCGTACTTCAAGTTTAGGAAGAGGCTCTTTCTATATGTATCCCTCACAACCTTAAGATGTCTGGAAGCTTTTTGTAATAATTTCTTATGATAAAAAATATTACTACCAAACTCATGCTCTATTTCTTTGATGAGCTCATCTTTTAATTTTTGATCTTGGTAGTTCCACCTTTTAAGAGAAAACACAAAATTGTTAGATATAGCTAGTATAAGAAAAGACCCAAATGAAAGGAAAAATGTTGCACCAATTAATGATATGAAAAAAAATAGTGGGATAAAATTAGTTCAGTTATGATATTCCACCTTTTATGTATGGTGGGCTCGAATCTTCGTAGCGCGAGGTCATAAAGCCTCTTATAAAATGTATCATTTCCTGCAAAAAAATTCATGGGATAATTAATAGTAAGAACCATTAAAATGAATCATGTGAAGAATAATTTTTATAGTGAATAAAAAATACATAAAATGAGATACATTTCATCTTTTTAGTGATCTATTTCAGGGTTGGAGGATCAACTTGACCAAAATTGACCAAAAAAGAAGTTTGGAAAAAATTTTAAAATGTCTAAAACCAGTCAAACTCTACTAGGGTTTTGTTGCTGATGTTATGAAACTAAAAAATGTACTGTGACTATATTAATTAGTATACCTTGAAAAAAAAAATAGTGCATAATACATATAACTTGCCATGACCTTCATTTTTTGTCATTCTTAATTGATGTTGTCACTGATCATACCTAGGATATTATGGAAAACAAATATTGCTAAAATAGACAGTGAAGTTGAAAGTGAGCACTCTAAAGCTCTAATAGGCAATAGCAATGATGTGGGAAATCATTGAAAACTGAACATTGAATATGAAAGAAGACTCCCACTTTTGGTTCTCTATACAAAAATTGGTTAGTATCTTCTACTGAAAGCATGAAATTGCAATGTATCAAATTACTAAACTAGAGAATTAATGGTATAGACAAAAGGTCATTGATAATTCAGATGATCCTACCAAACTACTTCCTATCATGTTTACATCTTGCAAAAAAATCCTTATTACAATATAAAACAATATTATTTAAAGTACCTGGAATCTTAGGACATTTCAAAGGTATTGATTCATCATCGTCAATCAACAACAATATCTGCATAGCTCCCATGCTAGAAATACAGGTAGTTCTAGGAAATGACGATGAATTATCACCAATACATGCACTATGATCCGCATTTGGCGAAGTACCAGATGGTGCATCTCCTACCACAAAAAAAAATACATTATGTGATGCACCCAAGATTAAAGTACATATTATCAACTCATAATTAACACAAAACCAAATATAGAAAAACAAGGATTTACTAGCTAGATGTCCCCTTGTTGCCGATATTGTAGTCAGCAATCTCGTATGGGCATCCGTGAACCTCTTAGGAGTCTCCTACACTAGATGACTTGAACAATACATTGTTAGCAAAGACATTCTGAAATAATAAAAGTAAGAGTTAAGAAGTTCTGAATGTTTGAAACAAAAAATTCCTTCTAACTTGTCAACTACAAGATTATTTTACCAGTGGTAGTCGGAGCTCTACTACTATTGGCCTCATCGTGTTGTCCTTGACCAAGTTGTGGATCAGTTGCCAAAAATTCCTATATAACAAGAATTTAGTAGTTAAAGTTTCTTACAACTCTTTAAAAAAATTGCATCAATAAAGTATTTTTTCCAATATTACATATTTTACTTCACAACATAAAAGATTATAAAAAACAAATCTTTATTAAACTTTTCTTATAACTAAATATTCATTGGAGCTTATTTCATAACGATGAGCTTGCGCTCTCAAATCTGATAGCCTCTTCATCATCTCCTTGGATTCCATATTTGCCTCATCCAAAATTTTCATTGCTTCTAAATTAATATTTTTAATTTTTTCTCTAACATTTTTATGAAATCGGGAGTTTCAACAATATCCTTATCAGAAGGCATAGCTAGTGGCTCGGCACTTACTGATGCTACTTTACCCTTATCTTGAACATCAAATTGTGAGAGAAATATCAGTAAAACTATCATAAAAACTAAAAAACTGTAAATAAAATAACGTAATAATATAACATTTTTCAACTATCTAATTTGTACAATTTCAAAAAGGTTTACCCTCACTGAAGAAGGGGTGGGAGTAGCATCCTGGTGACCTCTATAATCTGTCAGATCCATATCGTCTTGTCACAAAGATTAAACATAAAAAATTCAGCTAACTGAAAGCAATAGACAACAAAAAAAACTTATTAACAAAATGGTAAATAGTGCTTACACCGTAAATAAAATAACATAATAATATAACATTTTTCAACTATCTAATTTGTACAATTTCAAAAAGGTTTACCCTCGTTGAAGAAGGGGTGGGAGTAGCATCCTGGTGACCTCTATCATCTGTCAGATCCATATCGTCCTGTCACAAAGATTAAACATAAAAAATTCAGCTAACTGAAAGCAATAGACAACAAAAAAAAAACTTATTAACAAAATGGTAAAGAGTACTTACAGCCCTCATGATAGTAACTTTGTTTGTATCTATGCAATTTAAATGGTAATCAATTAGTAGTTCTTCCCTTGCACTTATTGATTTTATTGCACAAACAAAAACTTCATTCCCCTCACGCACCTCAAATATGCAATTGGGTTGCTTACTAGTTGAAGAAGGTCATATACTATTTATAAAACTTGCAATATTAGCTATTGCTTTTGGTCTCCCATCAATGTACATAGAAAATCTTTTACTTTGATCATTTTCTTTCCATTGTATATAATTAGCTGATACCCCATACCTACACATACTTTTTTTATACCGAACAATCTGCATCCAATCATTGTAATTGTAACATGGACCGACATACTTGAACAATTTGACAACTTTGTTGTAACCTACCTTTATCCCATCCATGGAAAATAGACCCAAACCATGTAATGAGGATGGAGCAATGTGATATATCCTCTTATTAACACAAAAATCTGTGTTAATTGGAGGTAGGTCATTGGGTACCCATTCTTTCTCAATGTGTGAGTATCAAAAGGGCACCTTGATGTCGCCTTTGGTCTCATCATCATAAGAACATGACCCCCATTAGCAAGGAAAAATTGCATGCGTTTATCAAATTCTTTTCTATTCTTTTGACCTTTAGTTGATCTCCCTATTTTAGCTGTACTACATGTAGAGCTTTCATCTACCAGTTCCTCATTTCCCTTATTTGATGTAGATAGATCCAACAAGTACCTATTTGGTGGGTCCTGCAATCCATCAAATGGAAAGTGAAAGTGACAAATATAAAATGTAGTAAGTTGAAAGTGATTATACAATTATATTTCTATATGGACCTTCTTTGTCTATATATACATTATATGATTATATAATATGTCTATTTATAACATACATGCTCAATGATAAAAAAGAAGAATATATGAAAATTATGTCTATTTATTGACTTATACCTTCTGATCCATGTCATTGTGCACAATCCATGCCAAACGGGTCAAATTTCCTGTAGTCAATTGATTGTTTGCAAAAAGGGTGACAATCAGACACAATATAAACATTGGTAATTATAAATAACATATGTTGTAATCATTAGAAATGAGCACAATAAATATGTAATCAAATTTCCTAAATATGTTAATCATTTACTTTAAGTTAGCTAAAAATTACATGATACACATTTGCTACAAATAACTTAGAAGACAACATGAACAATAGGCAACATCGCAAACATGAACAAATTTCCCTTATATATGGAATGCAAGATCATCAATAGAAGGGGTGACAATGTACTTGTAGTCAATTGACTGTTTGCAAAAAGGGTCATAATTAGACACAACATAAACATTGGTAACTATAAATAACATATGTTTTAATCATTATAAATGAACACAATAAATATGTAATCAATTTTTTTGCATATGTTAATCATTTATCTTAAGTTAGCTAAAAATTACATGATACATGTATGCTACAAATAACTTAGAAGACAACATGAACAATATGCAACATCGTAAACATGAACAAATTTACCTTAATATATGGAATGTAATATCATCAATAGAAGGGGTGACAATGTTTGTAGTCGTTGATTATCTTCTTCTTCTTCTTCTTCTTCTTCTTCTTCTTCATCATCATCGCCATCATCACCATCATCATCACCATCATCATCGCCGTCATCGCCATCATCATCGCCATCATCACCATCATCATCGCCATCATCACCATCGCCATCATTATCATCATCATCACCATCATCATCATCATCATCATCATCATCATCATCACCATCACCATCATCATCATCATCATCATCTTGATCTTCATCATCTGCTTCTTCATCATCTTCAATATCTTCTTCTTCCATAACATTATACTTTATCGGCCTTCCTCTTGGATCATGTCTAACAAAAAATGACCAACCCTGTTTATGTGGAACCTTTGAGTAAAGCACTTGCTCACATTGGCTTGGAAGAACATAGGGCTCATCACCAACTAGCTCAAATGACCTTGTATTGATCATTGTAAATCCATTATCATGTTGAATAACCATTCTATCTGGATCATTTTGATTTAATAGTAACCTGTACCATTTGACGACAAATAGAACTACTTTGAAGGTGTTAAATTCACACTCAATTATATCATCCAAGATGCCATAGTATTGATTTTGAGATTGTTGAGGATGTATGTCATTTCTAAATGATATATTGGTGACCTCGAAAACTACAGTTATCCCAGAATCACAGGTTTTCTTTGTGTCATCCAAAATTTTTGTGCAAAATTTGTGGCCATGATAGTACATAGCTTTGTGGTTCTTGACCTACAATTTTTGAAGTGTGTAAATTATTTGCATCGTGAGTTTATACGAAACATATGTCGAGTTATGATCATTAATAAATTTCTACATACCTCTCCACCTCTTAAACCCTTTACTAGATCAACTACCATTGGCATAACATTGGAATCTCCATTACGATGAGCTTCTGTAACCAATGAAACAACACCTTCCCATGTTAATGAGAAACCATTTTGTTGACATTGTTCAATCCATTTCGTCATCCAATCAAGATTGTTTGCAATATACAAATGTATTGCATCCCACTCTCGACCACCTATTTCAAAAAAATACACCAATTAAAAATAACTTATATTGAAGATTTATAAGAATTAATTAATCACAATAACATCTTAGATTTACCTCTCACTTTCCTTGATCTACCTTTTCCCATCAAGTACTCCCCTTTGAATTTGTTAATTGAGTTGGGATCCCAAATACGATCTACATGGATCTTTGCTGCAAACTTAGGAAGATATTCACTAATGTACACCATGGTCTGGTATACCATATATCCCTCCACCATAGAACCCTCAGGATGTGCTCTCTGTTGAACCAAGCCTTTCAAAAATTTCAAGTGCCTCTCAACCATCCACATTGACCTGGTTGGTATAGGTCCACACAATTCAATCTCCTCAACTTGATGTATGAGGTAGTGTTCTTATGCATTGAAAAAATTTGGAGGTAGAAACTTTTGCATTTCACACATCAGAAGAGGAATTTTTCTCTTCCAATATTTTATATCTTCTGTATTGATTTCTTTAGATGACAACCACCTCATGTATTTTCCAATATCATATATAACCTGTTTGACATTGTTGGTGAAGTGGCATGGGAGAGATAGAGGTAGAATGTACTACAATATTTGTAAAATGATCTTGTCAATATTTTATAAAAGAATGCAATTGAAACTACATGCAGTATATAAATATATAGTGAATACAAAATAACATGAATTACCTTAATAAATGTATGCCAATCATGTGTTTTCAACCCTAGCCCAAATTCACTTTTATTTGATATGACATTGTTTATGTTCGCAACAAATCCTGTGGGAAATCATTTTTTTTATGACTTCTTTTATAGCATTGCTCTGCTGCTCTAACAGTAACCAACTAAGGGCAATTGTATCAATTTGGTCTCCATTGTTATTTGATCGAATGCCATTTTTCATTGCATGGTTGGATTCTTCAATTTCACTACAAGTTTTGACAATTTGATCTTTGTCATGCATTCCATCCAAGATTTTCCATAATGTCTCTGCTACATTCTTTCCAATATGCATAGGATCAAACAAATGCACAATTGGGAGTTGCTCGTAGTATGGAAACCTAGTAAATTACATAGGATAAATTTTTAGTCCTTTTGGAAGTTGGTCATTGATGTCTTGACGACCTTACAAGCATCAATCACATCATCAGTAAACAAAACACAATATTGAAATATAAATTTGAAACAAAAACCATCAAATGGAATGACATTACCTTGATGATTTATTTTATTGTATGCCAACTTCCATAGGCGAGGTGTCATTCTCTGTGGCTTTGATGTAGTCTCTTCTAGACCATTGAAAAGATGTTTTTCGATAATTCGATACTTATGATTTTTTTGCAGAAAGTGTCTATTCTCATCAAACACCTGCTTTCTTAAACTTTTTGAATGATGAGATTTTTTCTTTAGACCACAAACTGGACATGAAAATTTACCCTTTTTCTGAAGACCTACAAGATCATGTATAATTGGATTAAATGTGTTAACTTTGACATACCAAAAAAGAGGTGTCAAGAAGAGAACATACCACAAAAATGTGTTTGCCCAGGGGCATCATATATTGTCCATACAAGCATTGCATGAAATTGAAATTTTCTTTGTCATATTGGTCTACAAATTTCATACATAGTAACCCCATTCCATAACACCACCAACTCATTGATAAGGGGTTCAATATATACATTGATATCTTTAACTTGGTACTTACCTAGTTGAATGAGCAAAAACATTACATAATTATTTTGACCATTTGATGGATTAGTAATAATAAATTAATTTAGATGACCACTAAATAAAAAAATACCTGGAACAATCAGTGTCAGCATTATGTGCTCTCTCTTTATGGACAACCAAGGAGGTATGTTATTGTTGATAACAAAAGCATGCCACACTGAGTAAGTAGATCTCATCTCTCCATAAGGATTGACACCGTCTGCTGCCAATGAAAGCTTGAGATAACGAGGTTCTTCTTTAAAGTGTGGCCATTTTTCCTCTATTTCCTTAAATGTTGAACCATCTGCAGGCATTCACATAATTTCATCTTGACTTCTATTGTGTGCATGGTAATCCATAAATTATGCCAAGCTATTGCACTTGAATAATTGTTGTAGACGTGGAATAATGGCAATATGCCGAAGAACCTTGCGAGGCACCTTTTTTGTTAATCAATCTGATTGATATCTACTGATATGACAAGTAGGGCAATGTGTTGCAAATTCATGTTGTTTATGATATATAATATGATCGTTCGGACATGCATGTATTGTTTGATACTCCATTCCAATATCCTTCATAATGGCAGATAATTCTCGGTACGAGCGAGGTAGAATGTTTGATGGTGGTAACAAACACTCACCTATCAACCTACGACCAAAAATATAATTTCTGAATTTAAAGAATATTAATTGCTATGCTACACGAACCCAATATTAATTGTAAGGGAACTACAAGTAAAATAATGAAAGATGATGGCATACCTTAACATACGTGTCATTACTGCATTGGATAAACCATTCATAACCTTCAAGTTCACCAATAGCAATACAACGACAAGAAGAGTTGTTTTGGAACCTTCATACAGGGATTGTTGTGCCTTCTCAAGTAAAGGTACATCAAGCTCTGCATCATCATCATCATCATCATCATCTTGATCATCGTGATCTTCATCATCCTGGTCTTCTTCCATGGTATCATTACCTTCTACTTCAATATTCACACCTCCATGTTCCCTCGTTTGGAAATTTGCATTCTTCGAATTGTCATGGTCCATAACATGAAACTTAGGGATGTTGACCTATATGAAAATGATGACCTTATATTAACCATGACCACAATGTCATAATCAAATCATGTCTTATGTAATTTATAAACTATTAAAATACATACCAATGGGTGATACTCGTTTCTCCCTTCAATGTGACCATGTTGCCTACAATGTTACTCAGCTGTTGTGATTAGATATCTTCGAGTCTTTAAGACCTTACACATTTTGCAAGGACAATAAAATTTTCCATCACCTTTTCTTTTTAAGTTAGACCACAGTCTAGCAATTGTCTCCCTATTTCTTTGTGTGTTGATATCATCAGACATGGTCTTTCTTGAATGGAATGACTCGTTGGTGGAAGAAGGATGATTTGTTTGCAACCTGCAAATGGAGTAGTAAAAGGAAGAGACATATAAAAAGGAGTTAGGTCTCTGAACCAAGTAAGAGTTAGGACATGTTGGAGTGTGGTCAGCCCAAGATATTTCATAATCTTGAAGAACCTGGTAAAGGGTATCTAGAAAGGTGAAAATAAACAAGTATTTTTATAGCTACAAAGGAGGAATTGAGAGCATTATAAATAATGAAGAAGAAACTTAAATCCATACAACTTCACCTCTATTTACAATTTGACCTTTCTGCAAGTGAAATATGACAACATACAAAATTTCCAATCACATTTTCACTTAAAAAAGAACACCAAATATACCTTTGCTACAATATCTTCTTCAAATTCTTCGCTATCAGATTCTTCAGAACTGCAAGCTTCTATGTAGAAAAAAGATGAGATGTACTAAGTAATTTTTGATGGGCAATATTTAAACAAATCAACTATCAAAAAAATAATTTATGAAATTCAGTTGGTTTATTATGTACTGAAGACTTGGCAAGATGTTCCCAAGTCTATCTATAGAATGCCTATTTGCATGGTTGTTTGCAAATAGTCTAGTATGGTGCCGCTTTTGAACAACAACAAATGTCACTGGGGCTGGTAATTTGGATTAAGAGATGCACAAGCCTGTTGACACCACAGAACTTTTAGTTCATATAGCATTCAACTGTCTTCTTTAACAAAATCCAAAGAGAATACAAACAAACTAATGAGCCATATCTATCTCGATTAAATAGCAAGTACTATAGTGAGTATTAGGAAACTGACCTTGCGAATAGCATCTCGTTCATAAAGTATTAGGAAAGTGACCTTGCTGATTAGTATAACATAGATTGGTGAATAGAAAATTCGTAATAAAAATCTAATTTTTTTCCACACTTGTTCAAACTATATAATGAAATGACAAAAAATGAATTGTATACAAGTCACTCCAAACCCTTAGCTTTTAATATGCTTCATAGATGAGATTGCATTATATGGTTTGAACAAGATGTGGAAAAAAATCAAATGACATAGATATAAGCATTCTCACACCATGAGTGAAGCAACAATTGCATAAAGCTTTATTGCAAAAAAATTGTCAATATTATTTACATTGTACATACTTGTTTATATAATGCTTCAATTCCTAAACTAAGAAACTATAGCTAGTGTTCTAACCATGCATAAAAATAAAATTACAGTGCAGATGTATGAAATTATATGCATAACTACTCCTATACTAGTTAATAATACTAGATTATGATACAAAAAATCCTCATCTAAAATTTAGAATACTACTTTGATGATAAGCCCGAGGCTTTTGTGACCTAGACCAACACACAAGCTGATGGAATAAGATGGTCACATAATAAGGAGAAGAAAGAGGATCAAAAGTTTAGAGTAACTAACTTGAAAAGCTTTAAAATGATCCCATTGAGCTCTTCTATGAGGGACTCTCATGCAAATTAAAAACTATACATGCACCCATATAGGTAAAACTTCAAAAGATGAAAATAAAAAGCCTACATGCAGTTTGGCAGGCACTACTCCATGTGGGAACTATTAGTTAAATGGCACAGTTCCCATCAAAACATGAAAAATTACGTACTAATTATTAAGAAGCAACACTTTGAAAGCAAAACTCAAGGGGCATATGGGAAAGTGATGAGAGGATTACCATTACTAAGGGAAGCCAACTCTTTTTTCTCATCCATATTGGATCTAGTGATGAGATCCAACTTTAGGATATGTCCTAAGGATTTCTACTTCTCATCCACTGAAGAAAAGTATGTCTGATAGTAACAATGTATGTCATTTGGTAAGCCAATAGAATTGCTAGAAGTCTTCACAATCTACTCCTTCCATGCTACAAGGCTTTTGAATGATCTCTTTCAATGCCTTATCAATGGCTTCTCTTGCCTATTTGCCCTTGGATAGTTAAAAGCCTGATGGTGAGTGGAAGATACAAAACTCTACTATTGCAACTCTAATAACAAGGTTAAGAAATGATGCCCACAACCATTTGTTGTCTGTTTCATAATCCTAAATACATTTAAAATTGGTTCATACAAACTTCCATTGTATTTACCTATTTCAATGGTCCAGTTTTGAAAAAGCTGCTCTTGGTTCGATTGAGAAGTTCAAGAGGTCTTAAAGTGTTTTAAGCACTTTCTAACTCTCCAGCACACATCACAACCTGTCAGGCACTATTTGACATCCTACTATACTGATGCCCACCAAGATCTTGCTTGCAGTACTTTATGTTGCATCATGTCTATATATATATTCCATCTACACATATTGAAATATAAAAACAAAAACAATGACAATGAAAATAATTGGATGACACACTGTAGAAAAAGGCCTGATTTGGGGAAGACTCTCTGACAATAGACAACTAAATAAAGTAGGGCTTTATTAGCTCCTGCCTGGTCAAGGAAGAATGCCTTACAAATAGTCTATACAAAAGCATGAGCAGAGAGTTAAAGAAGATTTTCTAGGAAAACAAAACAACATCCTTTCATTTTAAGATGATATATAAAGGCATTCTTCCAGAGAGGGGCCAACTCGGTTCATTTTGAGTTTTCTGGGTTTAACCCATAGGCATTACTACACCGAACTGGATCTTAAATAACCTTTATATTAGACCCATATCTAGGGACTATGAGTGCCAAACTGATAACTTAACTTTTTGTACAATCAAATCAACATATTAAAGACATAAAGCCATTTGAACAAGGGTGATATTTCCTCAAGTTTTCTTTGTTGCCAAATTCCTTTAGATAAAGATAGCTACTGTAAATAAGTGGATAGATTCACCCAAGAATCTCTCCTATATATGGAATTCCTTCTCAATTTTGGAAGGATAATTTCACAAATATTGTAATGTAAACTTCTAAAATTAGTTCATCTAGACACAAAACCAACAAATGTCTACCAAATCTTATGAGAGAGAACAAAAAAAAATGATCAGGAAATTGAAGTGGGTTATAGGATTAGACATTTCACATACATTTCCATGTAATTATTGGTCTAAAAGGTTGAGCCCTATCTTCCTTATGAGAGTAGTTTTGGTTTGGATACTGGTTTATAAAGCAAAAAAGCTATGTTGTGGACTGAATCCTTTGGCAGATACATATCTGAATTAGAGAAGATTACAGTGCCATGTTTTATTATAAATGCTTTTTTTGTGATTTAACTTCCATATCCTTGAATCTTGATCTTAATGTTTTGTTTTAATTTGTATTTTGATTATGTAGATATAATGGGAGAGAATTGGGGTATGTGTAATTTCTTTTCTTTCTCATAAAATTGAGCTTCAAATGAGGTTCAGGGATGGACCCAATATCCATTTGCATTCAATTTTTTGTAAGGTTTACAGTTTTGGCAGGTTTGAATTGCATTTTGAATGGGTGTCATGGGTGGTGGCGGCATTGCTCTATTCCAGCATTGCTTCAAAAATCCAGAGGTGAGTCATTTTATCCAATTAGATTGGATTTGCTGAAAGTTTTTAACATTCAAGTTGATTGGAAAATTATTTTATTCTTTTAGTTGTCATATTTTCTTAGTTTTCAATCTTATCCTTATTAGACATGGTTTGTTACTCCTGTTAATTGAGACTTTCAATCCTTTATTAATATTGAATCTCTAGGTAATCATTTTGTGTGCCATTACATTTTGCAATACCCCTGTCCCTAAGATGTTTTGGATATCCAGGCATTATATCAATCCTGGCCATGCATCCACATGGAATTTCATTTTAAGCCACTAAAATCTATATATTCAATGATATACTCCTCTCTAATTAGTGTCTAAGAAAATAGATACTAACAATATAATTACACTGTGGGATTTATACTTCTATGAAATACATAAATTCTGAAATCTTTGAACTTAGGAAAATTTGACATATCTATCTATGAAGTCTTCAAAGATAACTGAAAATATCATGACTTTATCTTTGATGCCTTCACAGATCACACAAAGTGAATTTTTTTTGAAGCCCTTGAAGATTATTGAAAATATTGTAAATTAATCTATGAATCCTTCAAAGATCAGTCTAAAATAATTGTAAATTTTGCTCTATGAAGCCTCCAAACATGATTGGGATCTCAATGCCGAAGAATAATGTGGCTGCATCACAGATTATCTGCTGTAAAAAAAAAACATGTTAACAAGGTTATAGTAGTATATTAGTTCATGTTAAGGGTTCCAATATCTATCTTCATAAGTCACATAATATGATCATATCCCCCTTATTTCATTAATTTTATATATCCATTAGGAATGATTTTTGAATTTTTATGTGCATTGATGAATTTTTTTGTATATTGACTATTTTCTAACAAAATGAATATGTTGAGAAATCTTTTCTAATAGTGCCTTATCAACCATGAACATGGTTGTGAGGTAATATGTTTGGTATCCAACCTCAACAAAAATTGGTTTTTTAGAATAAGAGCATAGCATAATTTCATAGGCTACGTCAGCTTCTTCCCCTGCATGCTCTAAGAGGCTTGAAAATTATATTTGGAAAATAAATGTTGATGACAGTCCTCGTTAATTATAATCCACCTTTTCCTATTCTATTTAGAATAATATTTACTCTGTTAGATCTAATTTGTTAGTATATCAAATAAGATTTGGGGACATTACATTGTGATAAAGGAGTGAATCTAAGTAAGAAAAAGACTAAAACTACACTAGCAACCAAAGTAGGTCATTGAGTTACAAGCTCAATCACAATCACAATCACAAGAAATAGCTCATGGATAGATGAATGAAAGGGGGTTTTTTTTGGATGATAATAGCTCACAGAGATCGCAAATCAGACTTCATAATCCATTAAGCTTGAGTTCCCTTCTAACATCTCAATGTATCATACCTTGAATACATAGGATTAGCAGCACGTAGATCAGCAAGATGGAGCAATTCCAATTGACAGATGAATATGTTTAAGTTCATTTCCATCATCTTGGTGTATTAGACCCTTGATGTACAACAATATCAACTCATTCATCATGACATATGCTTGTAGTTTTGTGAATTGACTATTTATTATTTATTCAATATTTTTAGGCATCTGTCCCAATTGATTTTGTAGTTCCAATATCTCTATTCTTCTGCATTACTATTTTCTGTCTTATTTTTCATTCTATGATTTGTTTCAATACATACATAGACTATTGTCTTAAGATTTATTCCTTTTGTCTATTTCTTACAGGTAGCCCAGAAGTGGGTATTATAATGGGCTCAGATTCTAATCTGCCAGTCATGACAGCTGCTGCAGAAATTCTCAAATCATTTAGTGTCTCATATGAGGTTGGTTTTTGAAGCCTATTTGAATTGTACACAATTTCCTGAAGAATAATTTTAAGAAATGCTTAAGTGAATGGAATGCAACAATATTTGGTACCACACATTTTGATAAGATATTTGAATTATGGTTGTGTTGGAGATAACCATTGAATCTACTCATTGAACACCTGATGGAATGGCAGAATATGCTAAAGAGGCCCATGGAAAAGGAATCAAAATTCAATTCTTAGGTGGGTACACTATTCAACTGTAAAGATTAATTTTCGTATATTGTTAAATCCAAAAACTCAAATTTCAAAAGTTAAATCTCTTTGCTATGTTTTTCTTTAGCACTACTTAGGCTCCATAGCATCAACTCAATGAATATGAAGTTTTTAAAGAAATAATGAAATTAAAAAATTGGGTACATGAAAGATGAATTAGCATTTCAAACACCTGAAGTATTGATAGTAGGGACTAGTCTATTTCATCCAATGATGAACCTTTAACTGGGACACCAAGAACAATAAGTGTAGTCATTGAAGCTATCATACCTATGTTATAACTTAATTGTCTCATTAATAAAGATTCAAGAACCTATCAAACATTTTTTTTCTTTTTAGAGATGTGAACCACAAATGACTTTATACATTATTATTTCATTCATTAGAGGTTCACTCACCAGGCAGGGGTGTTGCTCCACCTACACTTTCTTTTATGACACTGCAAACATAATCATCAAATCTAGCTATTGCCATTCATGCAATGCATCAACAATCAAAGCATTGATGCCAAGGAGGCTCGTTGTTTGATAGAATAGACTCCTTGCCATCAATTGTTTAGGCATTTGAAATGCCATTTCATTTTTCATGTACCAAATTTTCCATTTAAAAAATTTAACTCATAATATTTCATATTAATTGAGTTGATGCTATGTGGCCTATGTGGCGCTAAAGCAAAACATACCTAACAGATTTGATACAAGAGTTTCTGGATTTAGTTGTATAGGGAAACTCATCCTTTCACTTGAATAGTTTAACCCATCTAACAATTAAATACTAAAAACATAACCTTCAAATATAACTACTATCATTTATTCCATATATCAACTATCAAAACATTAATGCCCAGTGGGCATCTCAATTGTTCAGGCCAAAAACCCAGATGATTGAAAAAGTGACTCGATGGGTTTCAAACCTTTCCTTTTTAGCTAGAATCAGTGCCTATTCATAGAAATATCTAGGAAACAAAAGGATTTATGTGTTTTATGAAGAATTTTGTAGATACTATAGTCACGACTCCAAGACTCCATAAATGTCCAAAATGATATAGGAGATATTTTTGTTCTTCTCAACCATACATGAGCCTAGAAGAGTTAGCAAAGTTTATGCAGTAGGTTGATTAAGCAAATTGGGTGCTCATACATAGGAAAGCATCAATTGGCAATGAAGCGTGATATACATGTGGCAAAAATTGCTAAAGAGATTGTAGAGAAAAACTTTGTTCAAAATGACCTAATGGATGCCATGGCTAAGATTGAACAAAAAATGGCAGAAAAACATGATAAGCACCTTGATTCCTTGCATATTCCTCGATTTTTGCCTCTTCTCCTAAATTGCTTGTGCAGCTCCCCTGCGTGCGTGTATTCACATCCAAATCGACATGCAAACATGCCCTACGAGCGATATACCTCCCACCCTCTACGCCAATCTATCGCCTCCCAATTTAATAGAACAATGAAATGGGCAAGCGTTAAACCCTATTTAACAAAACAATAAAATGGGTGGGCGCAATGCCCTTTTTCATTTTGTCATGTTCAACTAAGTGTTGGTCGAAATTTTGACCAACACGTTAAACCCTATTTAACAAAACAATGAAATGGGTGGGCGCAATGCCCTTTTTCATTTTGTCATGTTCAACTAAGTGTTGGTCAAAATTTTGACCAACACGGGCATGGATTTTTAAAAAAGAGATTTTTCCTTCCATATTGCGACCAATCTAAAACATTTTAATAAATGGTCGCAAATTTTGGTCGTAAAATCACCTCAAATGTACTAGTGTTAGAATTTTAAATAATACACATGGAAAAGAATCAATAGAAATAATTTTAAATTAATTTTCTATGGTTACATAATATTTAAATCTTTGAAATTTTAAATAATACATGTCATACAAAATCTAACATGAGGAAAAAATTCTACAACAACAAGAATATAAAAGACTGACTCTAAATAGTTAGTTTTTCAAAATATAATATAAAAGAAACATCTAAATAAATAATATAGCATTTATGATGACATCCACACGAGATAAAAAAAATTTGAATAGATTTTATATAAGAATTTCAAACACTTCCTATCTAAATCAGAAATTAGAAAACATGAATACAACACAAATCTTAAATTAAGCATATGAAATCAAATAAGATAAATTATATAAAAACTTAAATGGCCACTTGAATGCATTTTGGTAACTATGTAAGTATGTATGGTCATGTATTTCACCTCTCCTATTGAGAGCTAATATATTATAATG
The DNA here is from genome assembly GCA_028749045.1 of Cupressus sempervirens. NCBI lineage: Eukaryota > Viridiplantae > Streptophyta > Pinopsida > Cupressales > Cupressaceae > Cupressus > Cupressus sempervirens. The sequence goes on along the minus strand of CM053783.1, from coordinate 580,991,540 downwards.
TATTGAACTTTTTATAAATATATAATCCTACATTTCTAATAATAAAAAATTAGAAAATAAAATGATGATCAATAGATAAAAAATATTCAGGTAAAATATTTTAATAAAATTTCAAATACGAAACTTTAATTTTTTAATAAAATATTTTAGCTTATTCAAGCAAAATATACATAAAAATTAGACAAAACTTGAACTTATAATAGAACTATAAATAAATAAATACTTAATTATTTTACACACACATATACCATCTTTTTACATACTCAAAAAAATTCATTTACAATATATGGCAAATGTAATCAAATATATCAACTGAACTTTTGAATTTCCAAAAGCTTAAACTGAAACCATACTTCAACAATTGCTGCTAGTATTTTCCAGCATCCATGGATGTGTTGGAAATTAACGTCAACACCAACTGTTTGTCCTCGAGCCTCACACCCATCTACCCTGTCAGCACCACAGGCATATATGGATGGCAGGCATTAATTTTTGGTAGGTGAGAGTTTGAAATTTGAACGTTGAGAGGGAAAATGAAATATGATAAAGGAATGTTTCAACATTCATTCTATTAAGTGCGGATCAAGCAGATCAGATTAGAAGTTGCAAACAGAGCAGAGAAGATCAACAGATCAGTCGTTGGAAGAAGAAGAAAGTCTGTTTGTTTTGTGCTTGCAGTTGCACGTGATTGATTGCTGGTTACCTTGTAAGTTTGTTATTATTTGATTCGTCCTACTGAAGCAGTAATTGCTCTAGGAATTCATGTATGCAGCCATTATAGTTGCAGGTTTAAAGTTTCTGAAGCATAATCAGTTTAGGGTTATTTTAGGGTTTTTCTAGTTGAAGCCGAATGCTCCCAAATTTTGTAATAGTTTAAATCTCAGTTGAATAGAAAGTAAGCATCATACTTAATCCATTGTTCTTCATCTTCTATTCATTGGATTTAACAAGTTTGGTTGAAAGCTTCAAGCTTTGGCTTTCTGGTTTTAATGGTGAAAGCATTCACGTTGAAATATTTCCTAAGTTATATTTCTTAAGTTTGAAACATAACACTCGGCATCCATTGGTGCCGAGCATTTCCTTTGTGAGCTGAGCATACTCGACATTTTCTACCGAGCTTCTGTTTGTGCCGAGTTCACTCGGCACCTGTTGGCTATCACTCGGCACCTTCAAGTGTCGAGCAAGTGCTGAGTAATTACTGGCACTCGACACCTTTCAAGTGTCGAGCAGTTTTTTTTTTAAAGTGCCGAGTATAATTTTTGGGTTTAGGGTTGTGAGTTTAAATTTTTGATTTATATTTCTCACATGCTATCAGAGCTTTGAGGCCCCACATCCAAAGTGAGTTAGAGCATTTGTTTTTTCTTGGGATATTTATCATGGTAGGAGATGCAGGAAAGATTTGGCAGCAACCACCATCATTTAATGGACAGAATTATGATACATTTGCAAAGAAAATGAAAACCATTATGGTTGCAAATGATTTGTGGGAATTTGTGGTAAATGGATTCAATGATGTGACTGATCCAACTCAGTATGCTGCTCTCACAAATGCACAGAAAACTCATTTGAAAGAGTCAAGGAGGAAAGATGCAAAGGCATTAAGTCTTATTGAAGCAGCAATGACAGAGACAATATTCCCAAAGATTGCAGCAGCAAATTATGCAAAGGAAGCATGAGATATCCTTGAGACAAACTTCAAGGGGACTGATAAAGTTCGTGCTATAAAGCTACAGAATATAAGGAGGGAGTTTGAGAACCTTCAAATGAAGGAGAATGAATCAGTTGCACACTTTAGTTCAAGGACCTCCAATGTGATTAACCAACTGAAGTCAAATGGAGAAGACTATCAAGAGCAGAGGATAGTGGAAAAGATATTGAGGAGTTTACCTCATAAATATGACCATTTGGTCATGACCATAGAAGAGGAAAAAGACCTCACTACTTTGACAGTGGATGAGTTGATGGATTCTCTTCAAACCTATGAGTATAGGATCAATAGATCCACATCTTCTTCTACCCAAGACCAAGAATTCAAGGCTCAGTCAAATCCAAGAGGAAGGGGGAGAGGAAGAAATGGCTCAGGCAGAAACTCCAGAGGCAGAGGTCGAGGAAATGGAGGACAAAGAAATGCTGCAATAGAAAGCTCAGGAAGAGCAGATGGAGCAAGTAGCTCACAAAATACTTCAAGAGGAGGTAAGAAAAACTACAACTCAAATAAGAGTAATGTAGAATGCTACTATTGTCATAAATATGGGCATTATGCAAATGAATGCTGGAAGAAGTAGAAAGATTAGTCAAGACAAGAAAATGTGGCTGATGTGAATATGGGAAGTGAAAACACTACCTTCATCATGTGTAATGTTGGTGAAGAAGGAAGCCCTAAGGTTTGGTACCTCGACAGTGGATGTAGCAACCACATGAGTGGTAATGAAACCTTGTTTTCATTCATTGACAAGAGTTTCAAATCAGAAATTAAGATGGGTAATAATGGAACCCTACCAGTTGTGGGCAAAGAATCTATTATGGTCTGCACCAAGAAAGGTGAGAAAAAGGAAATACAAAATGTGTATTTCACCCCTGGTATGAAGCACAATTTGATGAGCATTGGTCAACTCATTCAAAATGGATACAAAGTGCTGATGGAGAATGACATGTGTGTCATTCAAGAAAAAGATGAGAGCAAGAACCTACTTGCAGCAGTTCAAATGACCAAGAATAGAATGTTTCCCTTGAGGATTGAGACATGTTTCTCATCTCAAGTTCGTGTTGCACCTCCCACACAATCAGCTCTAAGGAGTGTGATTGAAGAACCCTCACGGCTATGGCATCTCAGGTATAGTCATCTTGGCTATGTTGGTTTAAATTTATTGTCAAATAAAAGAATGGTAGAAGGTTTGCCACATGTAGGAAATTCTTGTGACAAGTGTGAGGCTTGTATTTTGGGTAAGCAACATAGGCTTCCCTTTAATTTTGGAAATTCTAAGAGGGCTAGATATCCATTAGAATTAGTGCATACTAACCTAGTTGGTCCTATAAAAGTTACTTCCATTGGGGGGAGTACTTATTTTATGACATTTATTGATGATTTCAGTCATAGGACATGGGTGTATTTCTTTAAAAATAAATCTAAAGCATTTAATAAATTTGTAGAATTTAAAGCCCAGGCTGAAAGAGAATGTGGACACTATATCAAGGTCCTTAGATCAGATAGAGGAGGGGAGTATACCTCCAATTCTTTTGTAAATTTTTGCAAGAAACATGGCATTAAGAAAGAGCTCACAGCCAGCTATACACCATAGCAAAATGGAGTGGCTGAAAGAAAGAATAGGACCATTATTGAAATGGCAAGGAGCATGATGAAAGAGAAAGGTCTCCCAATTGAATTTTGGGGTAGGGTATGGCAACAACAGTTTACCTAATTAATAGGTGTCCTACAAAGGCAGTCCGTGACAGAATTCCAATGGAAGCTTGGTCACGAATAAGATGGACCGTTGAACACCTAAGGGTGTTTGGATGTGTTGCATATGCACATGTGCCTAAAGAGCAAAGGTAGAAATTTGATGATAAAGGTGTGAAATCCATTTTCACAGGATACAACCCAGAATCAAAGGCATATAGATTGTATGATCCATTGAACAACAAGATGATGCTCTTAAGAGATGTGGAATTTCTTGAAAATCAGTCTTGGTATGGTTCAACTGATGAGTCACTGAGCACTTCTAGTAAAGTGTCAATTATGAGTGAAGAGGATGTTGATGAGCAGTAAGAAGAAGGAGAAAATAGAAGAAAAGGCAAGCAAATTTAGACATTGCCGAGCTCCTCTAGGCATGACCGAGTGTCAGTGCCGAGTACCAGTGAAGACCGACCAAGTCGGCAAAGAAACAACAGTGAAGATTTCAATCCCACACTCTCCTCCCTATTACCAAAAAATATCAAGAGTCTTAGGGAGATATACCAAGATGAAAGGTATGAAGGTTATGATGAGAGTGTTAATTTTGCATTATTTTCTCATAGTGATCCAATATATTTTGAAGAAGCTATTAAGGAGAAGAAATGGTGTAATGCCATGGATGAGGAAATAGATACCATAGAAAGGAATGAGACATGGGAGCTAACTAAATTGCCTCCAAAGAAGCAAGTGATTGGAGTGAAATGGGTCTATAAGACCAAATGCAATGCTGAAGGCAAGATTGATAGGCATAAGGCAAGGCTGGTAGTCAAGGGCTAAAAATAGCAGTATGGAAGAGATTATGATGAGACCTATGCCCCTATTGCAAGAATGGAAACTGTGCATGTTGTCATAGCAATTACAGCTCAGCACAAGTGGAAGGTATTTCAAATGCATGTGAAGTCTGCCTTCCTAAATGGTGTATTGAAAGAAGAAGTGTATGTGGAGTAGCCACCTGGTTATGAAGTTGTAGGTGAAGAGAACAAAGTATATAGGTTGAAGAGAGCTCTTTATGGGCTCAAGCAAGCTCCACGGGCATGGTACAGTAGAATTGACTCATATTTGATGAGCAATGGCTTTAGCAAAAGCAATGGTGAGCCCACTCATTACATCAAGGCAGCAGATGGTAATGTATTGATTGTTGTCTTGTATGTAGATGATTTGATTTTTACTAGTAATGATAAGGCTCTAATTGGTGAGTTCAAAGAGGCCATGAAAAGTGAATTTGAAATGACAGACCTAGGTCTCTTGAAATACTTTCTAGGCATAGAAGTAAAACAAATGCATGATGGCATCTTCATCTCTCAAGAAAAGTATGCAGGGCAGATCTTGGAGAGATTTAAAATAAAAAATAGTAAGGCAGCCCCCACACCAACAATAGTAGATCTGAAGTTGAGCAAAGAAGACTCTAGCAAGAGAGTGGATCCAAAACTATACAAGAGTATGGTTGGAAGTCTAATGTATTTGACTGCAACTCGGCCAGACCTAATGCATGTAGTAAGTCTGATTTCCAAATTTATGGAAACACCAAAGGATTCCCATTGGCAAGCAAGAAAGAGGATCCTAAAGTATGTGAAAGGTACCAAGGGATTTGGGATTTTGTATACTGCAAATGATAATTTCAAGTTGGTGGGATACAGAGATAGTGATTGGGCTAGAAGTTTAGATGATAGGAAGAGCACTTTCGGATACATGTTTCATATGGGATCAGGTGCAATTTCATGGGCATCCAAGAAGCAACCTATTGTTGCTCAATCTATAGCAGAGGCTGAATACATTGCAGCAAATGTAGCAACATGTCAAGCAATTTGGCTAAGGAGAATCTTGACAGATTTGAATGAAAGGCAAGAGGATGGAACCACAATTTATTGTAACAACATCTCATCAATTGCATTGTCCAAGAATCCAGTCTTCCATGGGAGAAGCAAGCATATAGAAATCAAATATCATTTCATCAGAGAGTTGGTGGAGAATGGGGATATCAAGATGATTTTTTGCAAGTCTGAGCAGCAGCTAGCAAATATTTTCACCAAGCCATTAGGCATTGGAACTTTTGTGCACCTAAGACAAAGTCTTGGTGTAGTTGATTTGGATCAACTGTGATCCTTGTTTTGTTTGGCTCAAAACAAAGGGGGAGTGTTGGAAATTAACATCAACCCCAGCCATTTTTCCTCGAGCCCCACACCCATCTACCCTGTCAACACCGCAGGCATTTATGGACGATAGACATTCATTTTTGGTAGGTGAGAGTTTGAGATTTGCACGTTGAGAGGGAAAATGAAATATGATAAAATGAATGTTTCAACATTCATTCTATTAAGTGCAGATCAAGCAGATCAGATTAGAAGTTGCAGACAGAGCAGAGAAGATCAGCAGATCAGTCGTTGGAAGAAGAAGAAAGTCTATTTGTTTCGTGCTTGCAGTTGCACGTGGTTGATTGCTAGTTACCTTGTAAGTTTGTTATTATTTGATTCATCCTGTTGAAGCAGTGATTGCTCTAGGCATTCATGTATGCAGCCATTAGAGTTGTAGGTTTAAAGTTTCTAAAGCATAATCAGTTTAGGGTTATTTTAGAGTTTTTCTGGTTGAAGCCGAATGCTCCCAGATTTTGTAATAGTTTAAATCTCAGTTGAATAGAAAGCAAGCAGCATACTTAATCCATTGTTCTTCATCTTCTATTCATTGGATTTAACAAGTTTGGTTGAAAGCTTCAAGCTTTGGCTTTCTGGTTTTAATGGTGAAAGCATTCACATTGAAATATTTCCTAAGTTATATTTCTTAAGTTTGAAACATAACACTCGGCATCCATTGGTGCCGAGCTCACTCGGCATCCATTGGTGCCGAGCATTTCCTTTGTGAGATGAGCATACTCGACATTTGCTACCGAGCTCCTCTTTGTGTTGAGTTCACTCGACACCTGTTGGCTGTCACTCGGCACCTTCAAGTGCCGAGCAAGTGTCGAGTAATTACTGGCACTCGGCACCTTTCAAGTGCCGAGCAGTTTTTTTTTTAAAGTGCCGAGTATAATTTTTGGGTTTAGGGTTGTGAGTTTAAATTTTTGATTTATATTTCTCACGGGATGGCCTGCAAGCAAAAATAAAATTAAGATTCTTGTAATATCTAAGCTTTACAACCACCATATCCAGAAACTTAACAAAATACAAGCAATGTTCAGCCATATTCTGCAACAACTTACATAATATCTGATTTCTAGTAAACCTCTCCTTCACATTCTTGTTGAGCATTCCCTTGAGAAGATGTTTGGCTTGGGTGGGAATGCCATCATCCTCATCAATATCAAGTTGTGTATCAGCTGTCTTAATTTGTTCTCTGATGTCTTCAGGATCATCAGAATCATAAGGAAAACAGTCGGTCAGAAGGCTAAACAAAACAACTCTTGCACTCCAAATATCAACCTCCTTGGAATATCCCTCCCACAACAAAACTTCTGGTGCAACATATTGTGAAGTTCCAACATCTTGGTACAAACGCTCTCCTGCATGCAGACAAGCAAAAAATTTCACTAAATATAATAAAGAATATAATTCTAATACAGATTCCGCTGATCAGTACCACTCAAAGACTCAAATCTAGTACTAGTTGTACAAATAATTAGTTAAAGTAATAGATGCATTAATTTATCATTCAGTTTATCCTAAATAGGTAGACAAGATAAACTAAAATCTTTTTTTATATAGCACTATATTATTTAATGAAAAATATAATTCTAATAAATCTCTCATACATGCAAACAAATGAAATTAATATTAAAGGCATATCTCAAATGAGAAAAACTTGAAAGAGTTATAAGCACAAGCAAGCTGATGTGTTTATTACCTTTGCAAATAGGAAGTGCTAATCCAAAATCTCCCAATTTAACATCACTGAAATTGATGTGCTGAAGAGCTTCCATTAAAGCTTTGATAACGCATGCAGCATTGTGCTGAGAAAATGGGCCATGATTCATCAGATAATCACACAAATCTCCTCCCTCACAAAATTCTGTCACCATGTAAAATTTTCCCTTATGGCGGTGCACATTTTTCAAGCCTAGAACATTTGGATGCTGAGATAATTCTCTCCATATCTCAATCTCCTCCTGCTTTATTAATTTTCTTGGAATGATTTTGCAGGCAGATTTCTCTCGAATTTCTGAATGAATTATTTCGACCACAACTCCTCCTTCTCCACGACTGATCTGCCTTCCCAACTCATATTCGCCAAGAATCCACATTTATGCTTTGTAATAAAATTTAATAAATTCATCTTTTTATGTCTAAATATGGTTTTCCAAACATATACATTAAATATGTTTTTAACATTGGAATGGATAACTAGTTGGATAGATAGAACCGACTACGAGTTTAGTTTTGGTATGTTTACCATACTCGAGTAGTTATTCTTATTTATTTATTTATGTATGTATTTTTAAAATTTTCTTTCCTAACATTGTCATTTCCAGTGCTACAACAAACTAATAAATGTTTGTATATTTAGTTTTAAAAATTTATTAGTTTTACTTTTAAATAATTTTTTATACCGCATTTTTCAAATAATAGAATAATGTATTCTTAAAAATATTTGTTTATATTACTATTTTATTCTTATATGTTTATATGGAAATTACTAATGTTTTAAATAGATAAAAAGTATTTTTAGAGTTATTTTATTTTTATAAATATTTTTAAATATACAATTATAAATAGAAGAAAATATAAAAGAATCCAATATTATATTTTTGTTAATTTTATTTATTTAATATTTATTAAAATATATAATTACATATACAAGAAAATATAAAAAGATCCAGCTTTATTTAATACTTATTTTATTTTATAATTAAGATTTATTTTTATAGGCGTCCCAAAAGTTTCAAAATTTCATTGATAAGATATTACATTATGTACTTATTGTATTATAAATTATAACTAATTATAATTTTTTATATTTTTAAAATTGATATATATATAAAATTGGTAAGTTTTGTATTAATTTTTAATATTAATTTTAATTACGTTTAATTCTTATTTTATATTATTTTTTATTTTTTATTGATAAACGGTCAAAGCTAACATTAATTAGTGTTATTTATTGTAATTAATTATTATTTTTATGTGTTAAGTGAATTTGAACTCAAGATTTCCCACATGAGAGACTCACAAATTACCGTTTATTATATATACATTGTTTAAATGTAATTTAAATATATATTTTAATTAATATAGATAAATAATTAATGTAAAATATTATTATTATTGTATTTTTTTAAAAATTTAATTAATTATATATTTTTATCAAACAATAAATAACAATTAATTTAATTTATATTTAAATTGTAATTTAACTTATGTAATACTATTGATATTTCAACTTAATAAGTTTGAAAAACTATTTTTTAAATTTGACATATTTATAACTTTATAAATTTATTAACCTAGTTGATAATTAATAAATTTTTCAAATAATAAAAATATAGTTATTATTTATATCAAACTTAATTATGACTACACTTTAAGTTTTAATTAAAATCTAAATTTCAAAGTTCAGATTAGAATTATTTTTTAGGTTTTAAAATTAATATTATTGTTAAATCTTATTTATTCTAATTTAATATCTCTTCCGCGCACCTATTATGCATCCTAAGGTGCAATTGCTAGTTTATTATTTTTGGAGGGACTTTCAAGATTCTTTAGTTAAATAGAAAGTAATTTAACCAATAGGCTATTTGTGGGACCAGAAATTGAATTTTTGACGAAAAAACTATCAGTTGGCCAAGAAAGTTGTGAATTTCATCGAAAAATTGCACATCCTTCCCGTTAATTATTTACCACCCATTTTTTTATCTCACTCCACTTTTAACTCTTGTTTTGATATTTATTAGTTGTTATTTCCACTTTTAACTATTGGTTTTCTTTTTTTATTTATTACTTGTGATCTCTATTCATTTAACTTTTGATTTTTAAAATTGATTTAGATTTTAGTTTTTAAATTATTTTAATATATTTTAATATTAGTTTATTTTTTCTTTAATTATTATTTATTTAGTTAATAGAATATTTGTTAGACATGTTTTTTTTTCTTATTAATTTTTCATAATAGATTTTTTGATGGGTTTTTTTAAATGATTATTTTCTTCATATATGATAAAATTTATTAATCTATTCAATAGATTTATTAAATATTGTGTTATTTAAATTGAAAATTATTAATAAACTAATTTGTTCACATACGATTATATTTTAAATATCCACTTTTAACTATTATTTTTCTTTATTTATTTATTTAAAAAATAATTACTCATAATCTCCACATTAGCTTATGTTGTGATCTCTATTTATTTAACTTTTAATTTTTTTAATTGATTTAGGTTTTAGTTTTTAAATTATTTTAAATTATCTTTTATATTGGTTTAGTTTTTCTTTAAATATTTTTTTTTAGATTCTATAATTTATTTAGTCAATAGAATATTTGTCAGAGATGTTATTTTTTCATATTTCTCTTATTATTTTTTCATAATAGATTTTTTAATGGGTTTTTTTTAATGATTATTTTTTTCATATTTGATGAATTGAATTTAATTGTAAAATCTTGAAATCATTGAACATGTTTCTTAAGCAATATTCAAATTTCCTAAATATTGTAAATTTCATATCTATGTTTTAATCTTCAACTTTTTCTTTTTCTTTTTTTAATTTTAAAAAAACTTATATTTACATTATTTAATTTTATTTCTACATTTTTCTCTTAAATCTCATCTATCAACGCACTCGTTGCATGTACAAAAGCATGCAATTGCTAGTATATTCATATTTCACTCTTTATTGTCATGTAATTTATAATTTAGTCTAAGTTCTTAATAATAGACATATTTTATCAATAAATTAAATATATACAAACCATTCAAATAACATTTAATTAGTAAAATAATATAATGTTAAATTTAAATCTTAAAAGTAGGTACAATGCAAATAATTTTTGTTTCTTATACAAAAAGTTTAATTTTTCAACAAATTAATTAAATACAATTATATCTAAAATTATATAGATATTAATATTTTTGTTAAGGGTTAGTTATTTTTCTTAAATAGATTCAAGAATGAAAATATATTGATGTTTAATTTTTAGTGATTTAAATCCTTTTACAAATGAATAATAACTAGCATTCAGTTGTATTTATATTGATCAACAACCAAAACAAAGGGGTTGACCCTTATAAAACTACAATGTGAAGGTTGTTGGGGATAAACAATGCATTACAAAAAGGTCTTGGCTACTACAAGTCAAGGTAAAATAGGACACAACGTCACTAGCTAATCAACCTCCTTAAAGGTTTGCATCAGAATGACTAGCCACTTATAATGCACTAGCCAAAAGAGGCCATTAACAATAGACAACCAACACACATACATGCAATTGGCCACATATAATATAGCATCAAAAAGAACCCATTTACAATAGATGACTAGCACCCATGTAAGTCTCCCAAATAATGAAGGGATTTTGAAAGGCTCTCTGAGCCATCATGGTGGATAATAAAAGTAATCTTGTAGTAAAGAGAAACACCTCTCCAATCAATAAACCATCCCCCATCTACAAAATTTGTGTTGATAGAAAAAAAGAGAGCCTAGATCAAGAGGTTTAGTTGAATAGAAAGAGATTATTAGATTGGAAAGCCAATTACAAATCCATCCCATATCCTAGTAGTCATTAAAAGGAGATGTTGCAATTCCAAATTTTTGAGTTGAGTTTCTTCACCATTTGTAGTCGTTTTGCGACGGATGTTATTCTTGAAGTAGTTGATAGCAGTCAAAAATAGGGGGGGTTGACCCCGAAGTACAAATAATGCTAAGAACTAATCGAAGGTTACCTCCTAGAAGTCTATCCCATACCAACTTTAAACATCAAAAACCATAAAAATTTAAGAGCTAAATTATCATTAAACACAATCCTTAAACTACTATGCATAAGAAATTGAATAATAAACTAAGAAAATTTTAAAACATTGCTACTATTGGTCTACTTAATCAACATAGTCCAAAAAACTTTGTGGGGTGTAAAGTTCAAAGATATAATCACAAAAATAGAAATAAAACATAACAGAACTTGGGCTAGATGCCCTCTTCCTTCTCCTAGATACCATTCTTCTTTTCCTTAGAAGCTTCCCCCATCGCATCCTCCTCCTCCACTTTCATTGGTTTGTCCAAGATGGTTTTTAGTCAATCCTCTGCCAAGAGCCCATTAATGGATCAGGTTGTCTTACAAGTCTTTCTCAAGTCCTATTACTCTTTGTTAGCCTATAGGAAGTAGAGAGTTATGGTCATGGTGTGTATAACCTTGGTGGGGAATTCCACCATGGTTTCAAATTTGTGGCATATAGTGATATGGTTATCCACCAAGTCCCTCATATCCATCTCAAACCTCTTCAACTACATCTTAGTGTGACTATGTTTGCATTTCTTCCCAGTAACCTTAGGGTTAGCCTTCCTAGGAGAAGTGATGTCTTCCCCCCCACTATGAGCTAGGGTAGCTTCCAGGGTTTCAGAGACATGGGAAGGGTTGATATGTTGGGGCTAGGTTTGATATCCTAGTGGTGTCTTTTCTTTTTAGTAGGTTTATCCTCACTATCAGAGGAGCCAAAGTTAGATTTGTACTTTGGGGGGTCTTGAATTTCTCCATCTAGAGACACTTGCTAGTTCTCCTAGCACATTGCTTGCCCTTCTTGGAATCTAAGTCCAACTCAATATTGTTAACTTTAACCTCAAGGTTAATTTTGACCTCAATGGAATGACCTTTCTTAGGCCTTTTAAGAGTATAGCTAGGGTTGGGGTCTAGGGAGGTCTTAGGGGTGATAGAGGCCAGGGGGTTGAGTAGGAGAGGGTGATTCTAAGCTAGGTGCTAGATGAAAAGTTTATTCATTAGGCCCTGAAGGATAAGGTAGAAGGGTTTCCCCCTCATCATGTTTCCTTCTAGCCTTAAAGATACTATCCTCCAGCGAATGGAGTAATAGAAACAGAAAAGAGATAAGGTCAATATTTCTAAAATAATTTAGGATAGGAAAATTATAATAGTATAGTAATTTACAATGGTCCTCCAAGGTAATGTATTTGATAATTACATAGCAAATGGTATCCCAAGGCTTAAGGAGGGCAGCCCACACAAACCCACCATGCAATCTCATTGATTCCTCCTTGGATTTGAATAATTTTTGCAAACTTGCCTCCTTATTGACCTTAGATTGCCTTTGTCATTTCTTGCCATCTAGTAGAAAATCCCCAGGCCTTGTAATGTTTTCTTCAAAAACCTCAAAACTCATGCCACTAACCATAACTTTTCTATCCTTCCAAGTTTGATAGAACTGCATCAAGATGACCTCATTGTGTTTAACCATGACCCCCATATAGGGTAAAATGCCCCCCTCCTACAAGTAGAACATCATTTCTTTACTAGTACTAATACACTCCTCCACACCCACTAGTTCAATACAATTGCTAGTGCCCCTATAGTCACCCAGGTCCACAACCAACTCTTTTGACAACATAGCCTTGCACCAGGTTTTGGAGTTGCAAAATATAAAATGCCAAGCTACAATGAAGAAAATTAGAAGGCATTGCATAGTCATCATGAATCTACAATGTTTCCCAAAAAATAAAAAATCTCCCAAAACAGTATGTGTGGGCAAATCATTTTTGTCCACAAATAGTCGATGTCAGTTGTACAAATTATTGGAATTAACCAACCTACCTTTATGATAATTAAAAAATTGATCTTTAAATCTTGTTGAATCCCCCCTCTACATCCTTTTACTGCAATCATCAATGTTCATGGTGGTCAAAACATAAATGTTCATCAACATCTAGACATGCCAAAAAAAACCTTTATTGAGTGCCACATTCCTGTGATCATGTGTAGAAAAGGAGACCTGCTACCTAATTTGATATTTCATGTGTCATTATTGAAGGTACACTCTCTTCCCATCACCATTTGAATTGATGATGGTAATAAATTGGCGTCATCCCATTCCACTAACTACATGACATGGTGGCTTGCTTTGGCAAGGTCATCCACCATGTTGTTTCCTTCCTGATATATATGTGCCACATAGACATCTTCATAATCTTACATCATCCTTTATACTTCATCAATAATGATTTTAACTGACCAATTACATTTTCCCTCTTCCTTAGCAATTTTGATGATTAGCATAGAGTCCCCCTCTATTATCAACTTAGTGACTTTTTAAGTTCTCACGATTCTTAGACCCCAGAGAAGTGTAATCACCTTGGCTTTATTATTAGAATCCACATTTATGCTTTGTAATAAAATTTAATAAATTCATCTTTTTATGTCTAAATATGGTTTTCCAAACATATACATTAAATATGTTTTTAACATTGGAATGGATAACTAGTTGGATAGATAGAACCGACTACGAGTTTAGTTTTGGTATGTTTACCATACTCGAGTAGTTATTCTTATTTATTTATTTATGTATGTATTTTTTAAATTTTCTTTCCTAACATTGTCATTTCCAGTGCTACAACAAACTAATAAATGTTTGTATATTTAGTTTTAAAAATTTATTAGTTTTACTTTTAACTAATTTTTTATACCATGTTTTTCAAATAATAGAATAATGTATTCTTAAAAATATTTGTTTATATTACTATTTTATTCTTATATGTTTATATGGAAATTACTAATGTTTTAAATAGATAAAAGGTATTTTTAGAGTTATTTTATTTTTATAAATATTTTTAAATATACAATTATAAATAGAAGAAAATATAAAAGAATCCAATATTATATTTTTGTTAATTTTATTTATTTAATATTTATTAAAATATATAATTACATATACAAGAAAATATAAAAAGATCCAGCTTTATTTAATACTTATTTTATTTTATAATTAAGATTTATTTTTATAGGCGTCCCAAAAGTTTCAAAATTTCATTGATAAGATATTACATTATGTACTTATTGTATTATTAATTATAACTAATTATAATTTTTTATATTTTTAAAATTGATATATATATAAAATTGGTAAGTTTTGTATTAATTTTTAATATTAATTTTAATTACGTTTAATTCTTATTTTATATTATTTTTTATTTTTTATTGATAAACGGTCAAAGCTAACATTAATTAGTGTTATTTATTGTAATTAATTATTATTTTTATGTGTTAAGTGAATTTGAACTCAAGATTTTCCACATGAGAGACTCACAAATTACCATTTATTATATATACATTGTTTAAATGTAATTTAAATATATATTTTAATTAATATAGATAAATAATTAATGTAAAATATTATTATTATTGTATTTTTTTAAAATTTAATTAATTATATATTTTTATCAAACAATAAATAACAATTAATTTAATTTATATTTAAATTGCAATTTAACTTATGTAATACTATTGATATTTCAACTTAATAAGTTTGAAAAACTATTTTTTAAATTTGACATATTTATAACTTTATAAATTTATTAACCTAGTTGATAATTAATAAATTTTTCAAATAATAAAAATATAGTTATTATTTATATCAAACTTAATTATGACTACACTTTAAGTTTTAATTAAAATCTAAATTTCAAAGTTTAGATTAGAATTATTTTTTAGGTTTTAAAATTAATATTATTGTTAAATCTTATTTATTCTAATTTAATATCTCTTCTGCGTACCTATTATGCATCCTAAGGTGCAATTGCTAGTTTATTATTTTTGGAGGGACTTTCAAGATTCTTTAGTTAAATAGAAAGTAATTTAACCAATAGGCTATTTGTGGGACCAAAAATTGAATTTTTGACGAAAAAACTATCAGTTGGCCAAGAAAGTTGTGAATTTCATCGAAAAATTGCACATCCTTCCCGTTAATTATTTACCACCCATTTTTTTTTATCTCACTCCACTTTTAACTCTTGTTTTGATATTTATTAGTTGTTATTTCCACTTTTAAGTATTGGTTTTCTTTTTTTATTTATTACTTGTGATCTCTGTTCATTTAACTTTTGATTTTTAAAATTGATTTAGATTTTAGTTTTTAAATTATTTTAATATATTTTAATATTAGTTTATTTTTTCTTTAATTATTATTTATTTAGTTAATAGAATATTTGTTAGACATGTTTTTTTTTTCTTATTAATTTTTCATAATAGATTTTTTGATGGGTTTTTTTAAATGATTATTTTCTTCATATATGATAAAATTTATTAATCTATTCAATAGATTTATTAAATATTGTGTTATTTAAATTGAAAATTATTAATAAACTAATTTGCTCACATACGATTATATTTTAAATATCCACTTTTAACTATTATTTTTCTTTATTTATTTATTTAAAAAATAATTAATCATAATCTCCACATTAGCTTATGTTGTGATCTATATTTATTTAACTTTTGATTTTTTTAATTGATTTAGGTTTTAGTTTTTAAATTATTTTAAATTATCTTTTATATTGGTTTAGTTTTTCTTTAAATATTTTTTTTTAGATTCTATAATTTATTTAGTCAATAGAATATTTGTTAGAGATGTTATTTTTTCATATTTCTCTTATTATTTTTTCGTAATAGATTTTTTAATGGTTTTTTTTAAATGATTTTTTTTTCATATTTGATGAATTGAATTTAATAGTAAAATCTTGAAATCATTGAACACATTTCTTAAGCAATATTCAAATTTCCTAAATATTGTAAATTTCATATCTATGTTTTAATCTTCAACTTTTTCTTTTTCTTTTTTTAATTTTAAAAAAACTTATATTTACATTATTTAATTTTATTTCTACATTTTTCTCTTAAATCTCATCTATCAACGCACTCGTTGCATGTACAAAAGCATGCAATTGCTAGCATATTCATATTTCACTCTTTATTGTCATGTAATTTATAATTTAGTCTAAGTTCTTAATAATAGACATATTTTATCAATAAATTAAATATATACAAACCATTCAAATAACATTTAATTAGTAAAATAATATAATGTTAAATTTAAATCTTAAAAGTAGGTACAATGCAAATAATTTTTGTTTCTTATACAAAAAGTTTAATTTCTCAACAAATTAATTAAATACAATTATATCTAAAATTATATAGATATTAATAGTTTTGTTAAGGGTTAGTTATTTTTCTTAAATAGATTCAAGCATGAAAATATATTGATGTTTAATTTTTAGTGATTTAAATCCTTTTACAAATGAATAATAACTAGCATTCAGTTGTATTTATATTGATCAACAACCAAAACAAAGGGGTTGACCCTTATAAAACTACAATGTGAAGGTTGTTGGGGATAAACAATGCATTACAAAAAGGTCTTGGCTACTACAAGTCAAGGTAAAATAGGACACAACGTCACTAGCTAATCAACCTCCTTAAAGGTTTGCATCAGAATGACTAGCCACTTATAATGCACTAGCCAAAAGAGGCCATTAACAATAGACAACCAACACACATACATGCAATTGGCCACATATAATATAGCATTAAAAAGAACCCATTTACAATAGATAACTAGCACCCACGTAAGTCTCCCAAATAATGAAGGGATTTTGAAAGGCTCTCTGAGCCATCATGGTGGATAATAAAAGTAATCTTGTAGTAAAGAGAAACACCTCTCCAATCAATAAACCACCCCCCATCTACAAAATTTGTGTTGATAGAAAAAAAGAGAGCCTAGATCAAGAGGTTTAGTTGAGTAGAAAGAGATTATTAGATTGGAAAGCCAATTACAAATCCATCCCATATCCTAGTAGTCATTAAAAGGAGAAGATTTTGCAATTCCAAATTTTTGAGTTGAGTTTCTTCACCATTTGTAGTTGTTTTGCGATGGATGTTATTCTTGAAGTAGTTGATAGCAATCAAAAATAGGGGGGTTTGACCCTGAAGTACAAATAAGGCTAAGAACTAATCGAAGGTTACCTCCTAGAAGTCTATCCCATACCAACTTTAAACATCAAAAACCATAAAAATTTAAGAGCTAAATTATCCTTAAACATAGTCCTTAAACTACTATGCATAAGAAATGGAATAATAAACTAAGAACATTTTAAAACATTGCTACTATTGGTCTACTTAATCGACATAGTCCAAAAAACTTTGTGGGGTGTAAAGTTCAAAGATATAATCACAAAAATAGAAATAAAACATAACAGAACCTGGGCTAGATGCCCTCTTCCTTCTCCTAGATACCATTCTTCTTTTCCTTAGAAGCTTCCCCCATCGCATTCTCCTCCTCCACTTTCATTGGTTTGTCCAAGATGGTTTTTAGTCAATCCTCTGCCAAGAGCCCATTAATGGATCGGGTTGTCTTATAAGTCTTTCTCAAGTCCTATTACTCTTTGTTAGCCTATAGGAAGTAGAGGGTTATGGTCATGGTGTGTATAACCTTGGTGGGGAATTCCACCATGGTTTCAAATTTGTGGCATATAGTGATATGGTTATCCACCAAGTCCCTCATATCCATCTCAAGCCTCTTCAACCGCATCTTAGTGTGACTATGTTTGCCTTTCTTCCCAATAACCTTAGGGTTAGCCTTCCTAGGAGAAGTGATGTCTTCGCCCCCACTATGAGCTAGGGTAGCTTCTAGGGTTTCAGAGACATGGGAAGGGTTGATACAGTTGGGGCTAGGTTTGATATCCTAGTGGTGTCTTTTCTTTTTAGTAGGTTTATCCTTACTATCAGAGGAGCCAAAGTTAGATTTGTACTTTGGGGGGTCTTGAATTTCTCCATCTAGAGACACTTGCTAGTTCTCCTAGCACATTGCTTGCCCTTCTTGGAATCTAAGTCCAGCTCAATATTGTTAACTTTAACCTCAAGGTTAATTTTGACCTCAATGGAATGACCTTTCTTGGGCCTTTTAAGAGTATAGCTAGGGTTGGGGTTTAGGGAGGTCTTAGGGGTGATAGAGGCCAGGGGGTTGAGTAGGAGAGGCTGATTCTAAGCTAGGTGCTAGATGAAAAGTTTATTCATTAGGCCCTGATGGATAAGGTAGAAGGGTTTCCCCCTCATCATGTTTCCTTCTAGCCTTAAAGATACTATCCAGTGAATGGAGTAATAGAAACAGAAAGGAGATAAGGTCAATATTTCTAAAATAATTTAGGATAGGAAAATTATAATAATATAGTAATTGACAATGGTCCTGCAAGGTAATGTATTTGATAATTACATAGAAAATGGTATCCCAAGGCTTAAGGAGGGCAGCCCACACAAACCCACCATGCAATCTCATTGATTCCTCCTTGGATTTGAATAATTTTTGCAAACTTGCCTCCTTATTGACCTTAGATTGTCTTTGTCATTTCTTGCCATCTAGCAGAAAATCCCCAGACCTTGTAATGTTTTCTTCAAAAACCTCAAAACTCATGCCACTAACCATAACTTTTCTATCCTTCCAAGTTTGATAGAACTGCATCAAGATGACCTTATTGTGTTTAACCATGACCTCCACATAGGGTAAAATGCCCCCCTCCTACAAGTAGACCATCATTTCTTTACTGGTACTAATACACTCCTCCACACCCACTAGTTCAATACAATTTCTAGTGCCCCTATAGTCACCCAGGTCCACAACCAACTCTTTTGACAACATAGCCTTGCACCAGGTTTTGGAGTTGCAAAATATAAAATGCCAAGCTACAATGAAGAAAATTAGAAGGCATTGCATAGTCATCATGAATCTACAATGTTTCCCAAAAAATAAAAAATCTCCCAAAACAGTATGTGTGGGCAGATCATTTTTGTCCACAAATAATCGATGTTAGTTGTACCAATTATTGGAATTAACCAACCTACCTTTATGATAATTAAAAAATTGATCTTTAAATCTTGTTGAATCCCCCCTCTACATCCTTTTACTGCAATCATCAATGTTCATGGTGGTCAAAACATAAATGTTCATCAACATCTAGACATGCCAAAAAAAACCTTTATTGAGTGCCACATTCCTATGATCATGTGTAGAAAAGGAGACCTGCTACCTAATTTGATATTTCATGTGTCATTATTGAAGGTACACTCTCTTCTCATCACCATTTGAGTTGATGATGGTAATAAATTGGCGTCATCCCATTCCACTAACTACATGACATGGTGGCTTGCTTTGGCAAGGTCATCCACCATGTTGTTTCCTTCCTGATATATATGTGCCACATAGAAATCTTCATAATATTACATCATCCTTTATACTTCATCGATAATGATTTTAACAGACCAATTACATTTTCCCTCTTCCTTAGCAATTTTGATGATTAGCATAGAGTCCCCCTCTATTATCAACTTAGTGACTTTTTAAGTTCTCACGATTCTTAGACCCCAGAGAAGTGTAATCACCTTGGTTTTATTATTAGAACCTTCACCATAGTTATTTGAATAAGCAACCACCAACTTTCCCACAATATTCCAGAGGATACTCACTGCCACAATGTTTCCTATCATGGTTGACCCATCAAAATTTAACTTTATCCAAGACTCGAGGGGTGCCAAATTGTCTCCTTTCTCACCTGGATTTTGGAATTATCAAACTATTCGACCATCAGTCCCATGTCCCAATCCAATTCCCAATTCATATCAGTCTCACTTGAGGGATGGGGGGGTTGATTTCTAGCACTAGATCCCGCTACATTCCTTTAGGAGCCTGACAACATGTTGGGCCACCTCCAAGCTAGTTGTGGCTTGCTCCTTGAAAATTCTAATGTTCCTCTCATTCCATATTTTACATGAGACATAAGGTAGGAGAATCAACCAAAGGTTTTTGAGATAAGGATGGGTAGTTGGGCCCTCCTAGTGGGAAAATTACTTCAACTCATTACCCATACACCAAGTAACTCCCCATAAGAAAGAACCTCCCTTCAAACATCCATGGAAAAGGGACAATGGATGAGCAAGTGTGGAATGGATTCAACATCTTCAAGGCATAAAATGCAATAGTTGGCAAGTTAGAAACCATGCCACTAGAGGTTGTTAATAGTGAGGATCAACACATGTAGAGCCGACCACAAAAATAAGTTTATTGGGTGCAAAGATTTTTTCTAATTAGCCTCTGTCCCTTCCTCTGCCAGCCTGCTAAGATAAGAAGATTGAACATCAAACTCCCTTGATGGTGTGAGTTTCCACACCAAGGAGTCCTCAACTAGGATGAGGGGAATCTTATAAGTGTGCAATAGATCCTATAGTTCCTGAGCTAAACTCAAGTGCCTTGGCTAGAGATTCTAAAAAGTGATCCATTTTTTTTTAGGGGTGATAAATTCCCAAGTCTAAGGGCCATCCATTCTAGTACACATCTTTCATAGAGAGGAAAACTTAGTTTACTTGAGGGGGTCCTCGTGGACCCACTAATATTCCCAGAAGTCTATTGAATTACCATTCCCCATGATCTAGTGACACCCCTTTCATAGGATCTTTTGGGTGTTAAAAATGTCATTCTAGATCTTAGAGACGTGGGATAGAGCTTGTGCCCCTATGAACTAGTGGGAAGACAATTCCCCAAAGTATTTGGCCATTATGATGTTACTCTAGCTACCCTAGGAAGTCACAAACTTCTAGCCAATTTTGGTTAATACAGCCTTATTCAATTGTCCAATTCTTCTTAGATTCAATCCTCCTTGGGCTTTAGGTTTGTAAACTTTCTCCTAGTTAACTAGGCTCATTCTTTCCTTTTCTTTAGTTCTGGACCATAGGAAATTACGTTAAATTTTCTCAATGATATCTTTGAATTTTCTTGGGAGTTTGAAAATAGATAGGAAGTACACTAGGATGCTTTGTAAGGAGGTTACAAGGAGTTGAAGTTTCCCACCATTACTCAATATTTTCCCTTTCTAGCCCACTAGCTTTCTTTGCAGATGTTCCACAAGACCATTCCATAAATGGGTTGGGATCTCCTTAACAATAAGTAGTAGACCAAGATAGGTGTTAGGGAGGGTCACCTCCTAGCACCCAAGTATACCAATAACCTTTTCCCATAGATTGGAACATGTGTTGAAAAAATAAACTTTACTTTTGTGGTAGTTTTTTCATTGGCCAGAGACTAGAACATATATATTTAGGGTGTCTTTCCACTCTCTGGCTTCATGGATGGAGGAGATGCCAAAAAAAAGTATCATCCACAAACTATTGTAAGAGTTTGGGGAGGCACTGAGAAGTAGGCTTGATACCCTTAATTCTTCTAGTGTTAGATAAAGAAACAAGATTTATGCTTAAAACTTCTGCTATAGCAATAAAGAGATAAGGGGATAGGGGGTCACCTTGAAAAAGACCTTGAGAGGAAGAGAAGAAGTTACCCAGGGCACCATTAACAATCATCAAGAAGGTAACCAAATTCACAGCATTCTTAATAATTCTTAGGATCCTCTCATTAAAGAAAAGTTTGGTGAGAATTGCAAACTAAAAGTCATGGCTAACCTTATAATAGGCTTTAAAAATATCAAATTTAAGGGCCATACTTGGGTTTTTAGATTATTCCATTGAGTATATAACCTCATGAGTAGTTATGACCACATCAAGAATCTATCTTCCAGGCACAAAGCCATTCTGTTGAGGACTAATGAATCTATCCAAGAGGGGCTTGAGGTGATTCACCATAACTTTAAAAAAGATCTTGTAGATAGTATTACAAAGGATGATGGGTCTAAATTCTTCCATTCTTTGGGGGTCCTCAGACTTAGGAATATGAAGGCTTGATTGAGTTCCTTCAGTAGCTTTCCCATTCTAAAAAAGTTCCCTATAACATAAACAACGTCATACATAACAATGTCCTAGAAAACTTGGAAGAAGGCAAGGGGAACTCATCAAAGCTGGGGGCTTTTTACTAATTCATAATGAAAATAGCCACTTTGACTTCTTCCTCTTTGACATTAACATGATCCCCTCATTCATATGTTCATCAATCATAAGTTGGAAATTTCATAGGATATCACTCTGTAAGTTACTATCACTCTAGGCCAATGGGGGATTATACATTTCCTGGAAATAGGTGTTGACTCTTTCTTCTATTTGGTCTGAATCAATTACCTCCTTATTATTATCATCCTCTAACAAGTTTATAGTGTTTCTCTTTTTTCTCCTTGAGGCTTATTTATGGAAGAATGTCATGTTTTAGTCTCCCTCTTCCAACCATTAGACCCTAGATCTATGTTTCCAAAAGACCTTCTCCTTATTAAGGAGGGAGTTCCATTTATGTTGGCACTCCCTCTCCCACTATTGCACCACCTAGGCTCCACTTTGTGTGATTTGATTTTGGAGGTCAACCAACTTCTTTTCTGTATCCTTATTTTCTTTGGCTAAACTCCCAAATAATGATTTGGACCATAACTTAACCTCCTTACTGATTCTCTCTAGTTTTTAGGCAATTTGGATCATGGTTGTACCTTCCATCAGATCCTTCCACTAGTAAGCAATATAGTCTCTAAAATAATTATGCAAGTGCCACATAATCTCATATCTAAAAGGTTGTCATTTGCATAGATTTTGTGTCCAAGAGAACAAAAGAATAGAATGATCCAAGATGGTCCTAGGATAAGCCTTCAAGTTAGTATATTGAAGAACATTCCATCTAGTAGAGATGAGAGTCCTATCAAGCCTAACCTAGATCAGGGTTTTTTGAAGTTTGTTGTTAGACCAAGTGAAGGTCCAGCCCTAGAGGTTGATATCAATCAGATCATTTCTTCTTAGGAAATCCTCTAGATCATGCATACTATCTAAGAAGTCCTCCAATCCCCCATCTTTTCTAAGGGGTACAAAGGGGTGTTGAAGCCTCCCATACATTAGATATTTCCTAGTCTTATTGAATAAAACATAGAGGTGGCCTCATTCTAAACAACAAGCCTACTATTACGAGTATTAGGGGCATAAAAATTGAAAATAGACCAACTGCCAGACTGGTTGGTGAATTTAGTGGCAACAAAATGGGTGCTGGTAGAGGTATCCACTCCCAACACCTTATCAAGATTCCACATCATGGCAATCCTTCCAGAAGCACCATTAGCCTCATAATAAATGTAGCTAACACCTGGCTAGACATAACTAGCCACTCTCAAGAAGACTTGCACGATCATTTTAACTTCTTACAAAAGAAGAAAATCAACCTTGAGTTTAATGATCTTTTGTTTGATTCTATACTATTTCCTAAGGCTATTCAGCCCTCTCACATTCTAGTATATGACCTTCATCTTTTACAACTCTAGGTTTCCTTTAGGGTTCTTTGTTTTCCCTGAGTAATCTCCTTTTCTATTTTCTTTTGATGGATGATACTAGTCAGAGGTCGACCAACCCTCTTGTCATATCTAACATCTTCTTTCTTCCCTCCTTTGTTCTTCCTCTTTGGAACTGTGTATTCAAAATCCTTGTTAAAAATATTTAGGTCCCCTGAAGTGGGTGAAAGAACTTCAATAATTCCTGGCAGGGAAACCACAAGGGTTCCATTTTCAAATAGTGACCTAGCTCCCACATTAGGGAATGAGCTGCAAGCACTCCAATTTCTCGTCGAAACCATATCATTGCCCAACAACCCTTCATCTAGCTGCAATATCTCTAGGGTCTAGATATCCAAAATTGCCCCCTCTTCATGCATAATCATGTCCAAAGCCTCAGAAAATTTACCTGTGTTCTCCTTCCCTTTCCTCTCAACCTGGGCATTCATAGGGGTACTAGTTTTCTCCTCAATAATGGGGATTTCATTTATCTAGGAATCCCCTAAACCAAGTGTTTCTGTGCTTTTTGGGATTTTGAGGATAGTTCCATCTTGATCATTTTTTAATCTTTTCACCACCTCAACACCTAGGGTTGAGACCTTGTTCTTGAGTTTCTTACCTGTTGGGTAGTTAACAAAAAGATGTCCAAAGTTGTTACACTTCTGGCAGAAGGGGGCAACGCTCTCATAAGCTAGTGATTGTAACTAGGTACCCTATTTAGATCTCAATCCCACTATGGTAGTAAGAGGTTTACTCATTCTCACATTAACACATATCCTATCAAAGCCAAGCTTAATCTTTGAGCAAGTCATCGAGTCTACTTTTATGAACTGCCCAAAGGAGTTACCAATCCACCTAAAAACACACTCATCCCAATACTCCAAGGGAAACCCAGGGAGGTGTATCTAGACCAAGGTAGATCTGAATAGATCATGTTCTAGATTGAACCCTAGTTTCTACTTAGCTATCATCAAATGGTGTTTACCAAAGCTCCAAAACCCATTCAAGATCAAATCCCAGTCCAACTTAGTCATGAACCTGAATAGGAAAAAGGCACCCGCCATCACAGAGATGGAAATAGAACTCATTAGTTTCCATTTAGTAAAGCACCATTTTTGAACCATGTCTACCATGGGTCAAAAAGAGACAAGCTTTCCAACAAGGCTAAGTTTAAAATTCAAGGAGATGAATCCACCATTGAATCCAAGAGTGAAATCTAGGAACCAATGGGACCTAAGGAGAATGTGGGTTTTGTGTCAAATTCCATAAGCATCTTTGAACCAATAATAGCCCCAAGACAATTTGGTTTAGGGAATGTTGATGAAGTGGCTTCATTCAAGGGGATAGTTATGGTTTTAGGACCCAAGTAGGTGGGGTGGTCATGGATGGAGCCAAATTCTGCTAGGATAGTAACATCCTCCTACAGAGGACAATGAATATTTAAGGATTTTGCCACTAGTTCCAAATCTAGGCAGTTAGGAGTTGGATCCAAAGGGGGGTTGGTGGGGGGATCCATCCCTCCCAAGATTGAGAGGGCATGGAACAAGAATGGGAGATGGTTTCATAGTTGCAAGTAGCAGAGTGGGAAAGATGTCAAATGGAACAAAATAAATAAGAAGATAAATTAATAGAAATGAAAACTGTGAAGGATTTTTTTTTATCATATTAGATTTCTTCTTTATTTTTGGGGTATGTATAGCATCATGGTGTGCCAAAAAGTGATGAGCTAACAAAATGTAGTTTTGAAATGTATCAAAGTATTTCAAAATCTATTCCAACCTTTTCCCCACCCATCCTAATACCAAACCAAAAAACTAAAACCTTTAAAAGCCTAGTATATCTTTGGATATCAACCCTATATGGTCAACTTTTAAAATGTCCCAAAAATGTGTTTTTGACATGTTCTTGTGTGTTTTTAACTTCAAACATGTAGATGACAACTCTTTTCCACCCAAATTTGATCAAATGAAAAGGGTTTCTTAACAATGTTCTTAGTTTTCCATAAATATAAGGTTTGCCAAGTTATGAGTTCAGTAAGTAATTATTACTTATTTTCTAATGGAGTTACATATAAAGTTTTGATTGACACACTAATTGAAAAATAACTATAACTTTCAAATCGTACAATATTTTTGAAATCCAAAAGATGCATCACATTCTTTGCTTTTTCTACTATAAGGAAAAAAGGATTTTTTTTTTGTATAGTTTTGAATTAGTTAAAGTGGTCAGACATGAAATTTTTTTATTCCAAAATACTATACAAGAAAATTCATAAATATTTATTTATTTAGAATAAATATACCCAAAAATATGTGTCACATCCACACATGAGTCTACCTCTTATATCTAGAATATTATTTTAAAATATTATCCTTTGATTTTGATTAAGGTGGTCAAACATATGTCTACTTATTTTTGTCTTGGAATTTTTGTACTATTGCATTAAAATTAATTTTTTTGACCAATTTTTTTTTTTTTTCTAGATAAGGCCTAGTAGTTTAGCACCTAAATTCAATTTCATAGAGATTCTTTTCTCTCAACTTTTTGATATAAATTTTATAACAAGTTGAAAATTGCACATCAAGTTGACATAACCCTAATTTGTTAATTTTTTATTGCCACTTAAGAGCATAGTTTGGTTGACCATGATCCTGCACATACCCTTTGGTCTTCCTTTTTGTTTGTACTATCCATTTTAGTGAGCATGGGAATTAATCTTATTTCTATTGGTAGCCAACTAGTTACTAATAGTTTTAAGGGTCCTCCTTGCTCTTTGGTTGAGGTTTATAGGTAACTTTGGGGCATTTCATGCTAGCCATAGTAAGGGCTTGCCACATTTAGTGTCTTTTTCTTCCTCTTTTGTGGTTTCTATTGAAGTAGTTTTGAGGTTGGGTGTCTTCTCCATTTGTAGTTGTATTGTGATTGATGTTGTTGATAATACTAGAGTTCTTCTTTCTTTTTCTTCTTTTTCTTTTGTTTGGAATATCCATCCTAGAAAGCATGGACAGTAGTCATTTTTCTACTAATGGCCAACTAGTTGCTAATAGTTTTTAAGGGTTCACTCTAGTATTTGGCTGATCTTGGTTGAGGTTTGGAGCTGACTTTGAGGCTATGTTCAACCTTATTATGGTGAGGAGTTTCCTATTAGTCATGGTAAATATTTGACCCAATTGGTATGTTTCTTATTCTTTTGTAAGGATATTTTGAACCCTATAATGGCAAGGAATTTCTTATTAGCCATGGGAAGGACTTGGCACACTTAGTATGTTTCTTAAAAATTAACTAGATTTCTTCTTTATGTTTTATCTTTTGTTTGTTTAGATTTTCCATTTTAATGAGCATGGATGAGCCTTACCATGGGTAACAAAAAATTATCTTCCATAATAGGGTTCAACATAGCCCTAAGATCAGCTACACACCTCAACCAAGATCAACCAAAGACTAAAGAGGACTCTCAAAAACTATTACCGACTAGTTGGCCACTAGTACAGATAAAACTATCATCCATGTTCACTAAAATGGATTATCCAAAAAAAAAATCTAATATTATCAAGAAACACATTGAGTGTGCCAAGTACTTACATGGCTAATAGGAAATGCCCACCATAATAGGGTCTAGTATAGACCCAAAGTTGGCTATTAATCCCAACCAAGATCAAACAAAGACTTGAGTGGACCTTGGATACTATAGTTGGAAACAAGTAGAAATAAGACTACCATCCATGCTCACTAAAATAGATAGTCTAAACAAGAAAAGGGATTTACAAAAAAAAAATCCAATACTATCAATAACATCTATCAATAGAAATTGTAGAAAAGGAAGAAACATATCATTTTTGTCAAGTCCTTACCATGGCTAACAAGAAATATTTTTCCATGATAGGGTTTAACATAGCCCCAAAGTCCTCTACAAAGCTCAACCAAGATCAATTAAAACTAGGGAAGACCCTTGAAAACTATTAGAAAATAGTTGACTACTAATAGAAACAAGACTATCATTCATGCTCACTAAAATGGATAGTCCAAACAAAGGAAGAAATATAATGAGAAAATCAATTCCTTACCATGTTTGTTCAATCAGCTTAATACCTTAGTAACAAATGATTGGACATCCTTTCATAGTTATTATATGGTCAAATAGCTTCATGGGATTTACCTTAAATAGTATACTGACTTCATTTAATTTGTTAACACAGGAGCATAAACTTGAGATGGTGACTACAAAGTATATGCTCTAATTCTTCTTTACGTCATTACAAATAAAATGAAAGCAATGCTGAAGGAAATATGTGATAGAAACTGAAACAACAACTTAACTCAAAGCTTAAAGGAATGTTGCAAACAATAAACTTATATATGTGTAATACCCCAAAATTGGCACATTGCCATGCTAACCAATTCTAGTCTATTTGATCAACCCTAAAGTCTTATGTCACTATGCAATTCTGATTCTAATACTTACTACTTGACTTAATTGTCAAATGTAGAAAAACCCCAATCTGCATTAATCACACTATTCATTTAATTTCTAAAGTATCAACTCAAATTAGCTACATTAAACCTATTGATTAGATTTAATTTAATTTAAAGTGTTTATACTTTGGTTAAATTAAATTATGTACTAAAGCTAATGTACTAAGGATTTAAATTTATTTAATTTAATAATGTCTTCATTTTAATTATTGAATGTAATTATTCAGTTAATTGAAATATCCATTTATGAGGTCATATCTCCTTTTACTAAATTAAATAGCCTTCTAAATTCTTCTCTTCAATTCAGGAATGAGAGTTCTAAGTGATCTATCTCTCAAATTGGAATTTACTTAATCCACTTATTATCACACTCAGGTGAATTTCAGTTAACTCTCCATCACACTCAGGATTTGAGTTAGTTAACCTCACCTACACTAGGAATTTTCTATCTTGATTAGATCTCATCTTCAATCCTAGCCATTGATCTGAGTTGATCTCAACCATTGATTGATTTTGAGAATTCTATTTAAGAGGCGTATAATTCCTCATTATAGAGGTTGGAATTTGAATTGCATCAAATTACTATCGAATTGCATACTCATTTGCTTAATATTCTCATAGCTATCATTATTTAGCTTTAATATCATATAGATTAAAATGAAATCATATAGTTTGATTTGCATTAACTATTATTCAATCAATTGCATACCTCATCTAGATTACTTGTATTATCATTTAGCTACATAAATCTTTCATACTAAAAGGTTTGGTTGCTTGCTTCTCATTCTAAGAGCAAAGGCAAAATCCTTCTAGCTAGAAGGCAATAGGTTGCACTAATTTGATTACTCGGATGAACAATTCAATGTTCATTCTGAGGTGATCTCTCTAGTAAAGATTATGTTGAAGTGTGTGTGAGAATATGAGGCCCACTATTCATGCATACATTTTTGGCACCTACCGTGGGGCAAAGAAATCAAATTTTCTGGCCTCATTTGTTTTGTTTTTTGTTATTTTAATGTTTCTATAGCACACATCCATATAGATTCCCAAATTTTCTTATGAAAAATCTCATTTCTATGCTAAGATTTGAAGATTTTTCCTCTTTCTTCATACTTTCTTGTGCAAAAAAGTGCATAACTGCATGGTTTGTCATGTGATGCACAACATTTTCTCATGCAAGCCTATGCAAGATTTCATGAGAAATTTTGCAACAACACATACAAAATGTAGTTTTTTCTAGAATTCAATTTATCATTTCATTTGACTAACAATTTTATCTCAAGCATTTTATTTTGAATTTCTAGTTTTCTTTAGCATAATAGTGGTTTTTAGGATGCTTGACGAAGATGCCTTTATATAAACACTTCAAACACATATTGACTATGTGATTGCAGGATGATTTTCGAAGAAACACATGTCGAATACCAATTTTAAATCCACTTTAAATGCTATGTCTTCTTTTTTTCTTTCCACACATAGTATAATTAGGGCTTGTGAAATTTTTAGGGTGCAAGACAAGGGAATTGGGGAGCATGCTCTTTACCACTTGAAGGTCATGACCAAGGGTAAATCAAAAACCTAGAAGCCTCTAAAAGAGGGCATCTAAGGGAGGCAAGAAAATTAGTGGTTCTCTAGTATGAGTCCTCTTCTATGAAGGGATGATGATTTCCTTTTAGGGAATCAAAATCTTGAGAAGAGACAAGTTTAGATTGATTAAGCTAACTCAATGATTAACATGTCTTGCATGTTTAGGCAAGGTGATGAGGTAGAGGAGTATGCTCTTTCCCCTTGAGGGAAATTAGAAACTCAAACCCTTAGATTCAAACCACTAGTATAAGTTAGCCCTTAGAAGGCCTTCTGAAGTGATCCAACCTCTAGGAATGACCCAAGTGAGCACACTCCTTTCATTGGAGATTTGAACTCACTATAATAAAGAAGCTTTGTAGAGAGAAAAACTCCAAAGCCATATTAATTTCTTCCTCTTGATTCCTAATATTGCATATCAAGAGGAGGCTCTGTCTGTTGCACTGGATGGCATTGACCCTAGTCTTGCTAGTCAAGTGTGTGCACTTTCTAATGCTGGTGTGGACTACTAGTCTCAACTCTACTTGTGGAGCCATTTAGGATTAATATGAATGCAAGCCAAGTAAAAACCTTTTAGTTAGTTTCTACCTAGTTCACCTCAAAATGGGGGAATAATCTTTGTGCAAGGAGGGAGAAGAATCTCTCATGTAGAACTGACCATAGACATGTACTTGGGTGTTGGAAGGTGATATATGTGCTTGATCTCTACCACAAGGGTGTTTATTCAACGTATATTTTATTGAGCCCTTGGAATACACCAAAAACATGGGCACCCTCTAGTGGGGTGATACAATTGTGTGAGATGAACACATGCACATAAGTTATGGGACAAAGTTTTTGCTTCCTCTACTATTTTTGGTTATAAGGATAAAGCATGTTTTTTATTAAGTCTTAAAACTTTTCCAAACCTATCAAAACAAACTAAAAGTCAAGACTCTCCTATCCCTCTTAGTTTCCTTGTCCTCAATTGGATTGTTTGTGACTATTACTTACTTCTCATGTCTTTCTATAAACACTTGTCTTGTTCAAAACCAAAATGTTGTTTAACAACTTGAAAACCAACCTTGCAATCTGTCTAAAATTTGTCAAAACAACCAAAAATCTATCCATAATAGTTTGAAACCTTAAAAATCTCTTCAAAATTCACTTCTTTGCATAGCCCTATCAGGATCTTTGCACAGTCCTGTGCAAATCTCCATGCGAGATCTTGCAACCTTGTCCTTCTTGTTAGAATCCTATTCTCTTGTCATTTTAGCACATCCTTGTGTGATTTTAAGCAAGTCCTTGTACGAGCCAAATTTCCTATTCTAAGTCTTCACCAAGTTCTTTGTACTTTCTCACATGGATTCCTAGGGATCTTTACATGGTATTTTCCCTTAAAATTGTCAAAACTATCTGTGCTCTATGTCTGGCCTGTACCTACAACTTGTTACCTCTTTTCTATCTACAAAATAGTCTCAAGTAGTAGCATCTTGCTTAGCTAAAAACTTGTGACCTACACTTAAATTGGTCTCATCTCTCAATTATCTTGTTCTTGTCCTTTATTGCTTGTTATACTCTATGTCATGCTAGTCATAATATTTGCTTGTTCTAGCCTTTACTCAGACTATGTGTACCTTAGTATACAACACTCTTGTCTTGCCTTTTTTGAGACTGAGTTCTAGTGTGGTCCTTGTCTAGTTTTTTCTTTTTGTCCTTGTTTATGACTGTGGCAACAAGAAGGGGAAATGTGTTTTATCCCCTTAGACAAGGTAGAGCTAGGGGTCAAAATTGCAGTAGAGGTCACTTTCCAATTTATACACAGTCTATGTCCAATTCATCTAGTGAAGAGTCCTTATGATCTCCTTCACCTGTCAAATCACCTCATGTCTGAAGAATGTTCTCTATAAACTTACAAAAAACCAAGAACCCCTTGTATCAAGAGGATCACAAAACTAGCAAAGGTCCTACATCTCCAAACAATACAGCTGAATTCTTATTTAGAGGACCTTTCCAATCAAAATATTCTAAAACTATTTATATTCCTACAATGGTTGATCATGAACCCAAACATGGTGAACATAGTAGAGACCAAGATCAACATAGAACCAAATGGCATAAGGAACCTCTCTTTATTAATGAGAATGAGGAAGAGGGAAAAATACTTCCTGAACACATCAAAAAGTGTCATAAAGACAAGAACTTCCAAAAGTTCATGGAAATCCTACTTAATGAAGAGAAAGAGAAATACTTTCTCAAAATTTACCAAGAGGGAGCTAAGCTACCTCATCACTTTAATGTGGAAACTATCATTATACCTAAAGAGGAAATTAAAACTTCCAAATTGCAAAAATAGTTGAAGATCGTGCAAGGCCAACTAGCCCAAATGATGCACGATAAGGATAAACCTGCAAAAACATACACCTTAGATGCTATTTTTCCATTCCCATTTGACAAGAGTATAGGCATTCCTCCTTTTCCAAGAGGATTTGAGTTACCTAAGTACGAAAAATACTTTGGAACTATCGATTCCCAAAATCATTTACAAGAATTCAAGGCATTATCTATGGAATTTATGCATAATCAAACATATCTCATGCATCTATTCCCAAGAAGTCTAGGTGGTCAAGCTATGGAGTGGTTTTCACACTTGCCTACTAGTATCAAAATGTTTGATGAGATTTCTAACCTATTTGTCCAATTGTATTCTCAAAACATACAACACCCAGTTAACATTTGAGACTTGTGTAACCTTAAACTGAAAGTTGGGGAATCTTTCCTCACATTCCTTTAGAGATGGAGACAAATTTACACAAAATATTCACAAAATATTCTTGAAATATAAAAGCTTGATATCTTTAATGATAACCTCCTACTCAATTTTGGGTATAGAGTTCAAATTCAAGGTCTAAACACCTTCAAATACATGGTCACACAAGCTATCTATATAGAGGAATTCATGGTCAAAAAGGGTGAAATTACCCTCCAAAAGGACACAAAACAACAATCCACCTCTAACAAGGACAAACCCCAAGTATGTGAACAAGAATCAAGAGGTTTTTCATGAGGGGGTTGTTGACAACATCACTCCTAAACGTGTTAAGGTAGCGTTTAATCTTATAGACAATCTCAATTCATCCAAGAATGTTGAGAAACCTCCTTTTGACAATAAGACATCTAGAAACAAATCAATGAACACCTCTTGGGTCTCACACCCAAGACAAGAGTATACACATCTAGATGAACCTTTGGATTTGATCTATAAGACCTTTCTACAAAACAAGCTCATTTCTCCATTGGATAACTCTTGACCTTATGATCTGCAATTGTGACCACCATGGCGGAACAAGATTGCATTTTGTGAATATCACCAAAACAAGGGTCATAAAATCAACAATTGCATCAACTTTCATTAGAAAATCCAAGATGATTGATGATGGTGACATTGTTGTGGATGGGTATAATAAGAACTTGGATCACAAGGCTTTGAAGGATTCATTCCCATCTTATGAAAAAGGAGAAACCTCAAAGTAGAAATCTCATAGTAAGATCAACTATATGTACTCTAATGATGATGATGAGATAGTCCACATGGTTGAACCTATAGATGCTAAGTACTATGATTTCATCACCATCAAGGGAAAATAAGACAAAACTAAACCTAAGACACCATTTTTCTTAAGGGGCCCTTCTTCCAATACATCTAACAATGAAGCATCACAATCTTATGCAAACACTATTACACGGTCTTGTGCCAAGTTGATACTCAAAGGCCCTACACCTTCTGCTCCTAATCTCAAACAACATAAAGAAAAAACTCTTGCATGTCCTTCTGGAAAAGGAACAAAACTTGCAACAACTCCTACGGTTACTAGCTACAATATCCTTGATTAGTTATAGCAAACTAATACTCAAATCACAATCTTTTCACTGCTCAAAATCTTGCCTTCTCATAGGAAGATTCTCAACAAAGCCCTCACTAAGGCAAACATACCTCAAGATCTTGATCTTGAGAGATTCTAATCTATGGTAGGTCATCTAACCTCACCTTACTATATGTCCTTCTCTGAGGAGGACAATAATTCATTAAGTCACCCACATAATCAACCTCTACACATTGAGTTTATGATACACCAAAAATGTGTCTATCATGTGCTCATCAATAATGAAGCTAGTTTAAACATTGTCTCTGCTACTTTGTTCAGACAACTGGACTATTCTAAAGGGTCCATTTATCCCCATCACAAGATCACTATCAAAGCACATGATGAAGTTGAGAAAAAATCTTTAGGTTTGGTCGTGTTGGCTCTCCATATTGGTCCTATAGAAAGGGATGTCACTTGTCAGGTCCTTAACATTCCCTTGGCTTACAATATTATGCTAGGAAGACCATGGATACATGAGATGCACACTGTGCCATCCACTTACCATCAATGTGTAAAATTTTCATTTCATGGCTCTAAAGTCACCATTCCTACAAGCACTAGCTATACCTATAACATGTTGAAATCTACTGGAAACTTTGTGCCTACTAATAGGGAATCTATAGACTATCATGATAACAAGTTGAAGCAAATTGAGTAGTCACCCAAGCTAAAGGAAACTATAATTGGTGAATATTACATGAAACCAATTCTATCTCTGACATCTATTCATGGGTCTCCTCATCATTATGGGAGACCATCTGAAGCAAAGAAACCTTTTGTGTTGACACCTCAAACTAAGTTTGATGGTACTTTTTTCAAAGCTACTATCCCTCTTAAGGAGGAAGCTAAAAACAAAGCTATTATTGCATGGATCTACAAAGAGAAAACTCTAGTTAACCTCATCAAACAATCTAATGAAACTACTCCTAAGAAGTATGGTCTAGGTCTTAGACTCATGAAATGCTTTGGCTACAAGGGAATTGGTCCTATTGGATGCAACAAAGATGGTCTGAATGATCCTGTAAAAGTGATAGCTAGAAGGAATCAAGACATATCTAGTCTAGGCTTCAGAAGATTCCCTTCCATCTAGGGAGTAACAAATTCATACCTGAACCTAAGATTTCATCTAAAAATGAGTCACAAGTTGAGTCTAATGACCATGAAGACAATGCTAACAATGATGATTCTTATCCTTATCCAATTCCTAATGATCTGGCTAAATTCTTTGCAAAACTAGACGACTTTGTACCACGTGTTAGCACCATGGATGGTGATAGTGATTCTTCTAAGGATACTACTAGTTCATTTCATACCCAACAAGAATAGGGAGAGTCTAGTCATGCATTAAATATTAAGTTCCTTTGTAAAAATCCAAATGATGAAGGAGAATTTGTTCCTATCACTTTTGGAGAGTTCTATTATTTGTCTCCATGTGGTATAGATTCTCAAGACTAGGAATTCAAATCTCTTTTAGAAGTAACTATAGACAAAGACATAGATCAAGTTCATGTCTACAAAAACCTCCTCAAAGTAGGTGAATAATCTAGAGTTAGGTTAGATGAGTCCTATCCAACTAGGGTCCTGAAGTCTTTGATTAATGATATTAGTGCTCAATGGCATTCGAACACACTTGTGGACAAAGTTGCTTTAGATCTTGAATTGCTCATCCAAGAATTTAATGATTATACCATGAATGTAATTGAACCTACCACATATCTTTCACTCACCTATCCTGAGCTCATAGACTAGAATTCCAATGTATTTAGTGAATTCCTCACATTCCAAAATGACTATGCTCTTTCTAGCTACTTAAATGTTGTTGAACCAATAACATCTTCCACCAATGAACAAAAAGTCAACATGACTAAAGATGACATCAAATATCTCAGTCATACAATCAAAAAGAAAAGAAATAAAAAGTCTTATGGAAAAAACCACATTGTGGAAGTGTCAGAACCTAAAATAGTAAAATTAAAAGATGTATCCAAGGGTGAAAATCTCTTTGAGGCACCTGTGGATGAGATATTTGATGCAATTCCTAGTCATTTTTAGGAAAGATCATCAATGTTGATAGAACCAATGTAGTCGATCAACTTGGGAACAAAGGAATAACCTCACATGATACATCTTGCACAGTCACTATCTCCAGAAGGATAAAAGGAATTCATTGCTTTCTTCCAAGAGAAAAAGATAAACTTTGTGTGGATGTACTTAGACATGCTAGGATTAGATCCTGATCTAATTATGCATCACTTGTCTATTGCACCAAGAGTTAAACTAGTCAAACAAAAATGCATCCTCATGTTGCATTGCTTGCCAAAGCTGAACTAGAGAAGCTTTTGAAAGTTGGTTTCATCCACGCTATTGATTACACTAAATGGATATCCAACATCATTCCAGTCTCCAAACATGATAAATCTATTAGAGTCTACATAGATTTCAAAGATCTAAACTTAGCATGTTTGAAGGATGATTTTCCACTCCCTAACATTGATATAATAGTGGACATGATGGTAGGATATGAGATGTACTCACTCATGGATGATTTTTCTAGTTATAATAAAATCAAAATTGCACCAGAAGATCAAAAAAAGATTGCTTTGACTTGTGCATGGGGAACTTTCGATTGGAATGTGATGCCATTTGGTTTGAAAAATGCTGGTGCTACATATCAAAGGGAAGTCACTATAATTTTTCATGGCATGATGCATAAAACAATGGAAGACTATGTCGCTAATACTCTGGTTGAGAGCAAAAAATGCCACACTCACCTTTGAGATTTAGGACCTATCCTAGATCACATGCAGAACTTCAGTCTAAAACTTAATCCCAAGAAATGTGCATTTGGCATAACATTAGGGAAACTACTAGGCTACATTGTGTCTACAAAAGGAATTGAGATTGATCTAGAGAAAGTTCAAGAAATCATGGATATGCCTCCACCTCATAGTATCAGTCAAATGAGGGGCTTACAAAGAAGACTCTAATCCATTTGCAAATTCATCTCACAGCTAGTAGATAGGTCACAACCATTTACCAAGACTCTACATAAAGGTGTTAAATATAATTGGAGCCAAGATTACAATTAGAGTCTAACATAGATAAACCAATACCTTGCTAATCCACCCATCCTAATGCCTCCTATTCATGGCAAGCCCCTTATTCTATACATCTTAGCAACAAAGACATCTTTAGGAATCTTGCTAGCTCAAGAGGATAATAACAACAACAAAAGATCCATCTACTATCTGAGTCACATGCTAATCTCCTATGAAAATAATTACAATATCATTGAGAAGGCCTACTTGGTAGTCATCTTTGCTTCCCAAAAGTTGAGACACTATATGCTTGCCCATACTACATGAATGATTGCTAAAATTGATGCACTAAAGTATTTACTTAGCAAAGTAGCTATAGACTACTTCACTAAGTGGGTGGAGGCAATCCCTATCTCTATAGAAAATGGAAAAATTGTAACTCTATTCATCATATGTAGGTATGGTGTACCTTCCTCCATTATTACTAACAATGGATGACAATTTAAAAACAAAGATCTCAAGGAGTTATGCAAAAAGTTCAACATCACGCAACATTGGTCTTCTATCTATTACCCCCAAGGTAATGGTAAAGTGAAGGCCTCCAACAAGGCTATCCTTAAGATATTGCATCACACAGCCAATAAATTTAGAAGGGATTGGCACCTTCAGATTAATCTAGCTTTATGGGCTTATAGAACAAGTATCAAAACTCCAATGGGTACAACACCCTTTCCTTTAGTCTATGGAGTAGATGTTGTGCTCCCAATTGAGGTTGAGATTCTTACTCTGAGAATCTCCATGAAGGGCCTCATTACTGACGATGACTACAAAATATCTCAGGTTCAAGAGCTAGTGTTATTAGATGAATGTTGACAAGTGGTGTGTGATCATCTTTGAGTTTATCAGCAATGTATGTCCGGAAGTTACAATAAGAAAGTTAAGCCATTTGACTTCCAACTGGGTGATCTCATTCTGAGAGAAAACAATAAGAATCAACAATAAAGGATACAAAAGAGGAAGTTTGAACTCAACTAGCTTGGTCCCTACATATTCACTACAGTGTTTGGATCTAGTGCTTTTTCTACAGTCAAGGAAGAGGTGCTCAAGGAACCCATTAATACTCTTCACCTAAAGCGATTCTACAGCTGATCTAGTTTTAAAAGCACTCTATATATATCTAAATGTGTTGAAAAAAAAATCTAAAAATTGCAAAAAGTCCTAAAAAAATGTCATTACCTTGGTGAAAACCTAGCAATAGGTGCTTTGGTAATACCAAAAACATTTGAAAAACTCAAAAATAATTTTAAAAAAATACAAAAAAATTGGAAAAGGAAAAAAGTGCCACTGATGAAAACCTAGCAAATAGGCATCATGGTAGCAAAAAAAGAATCTCTACCAAGAAGGTGAAAACCTAGTAAACAAGCACCTCTTGTTTCAGTGCTATATCTTACAACACAACCTTCTAGCTTCATGTACATTTTCTTTCCTACTTTAGTTTCCTCTATTTTTTCTCATGTATCCATGGATTGAATCTTGTCATAACTTAGGGACAACACCCTACAGTGTCATAAAAATCTCTTTCATAACAATCAATAGTTATTCTAACTACATCTGCCTACTGTCACTAGTGTCACTTTGAGATTCCTCTTACAAAGAATATATCTTTTTGTGGTGACTATATATCTTTTTGTGGCAGTCACCAATTTTCCTAACTACATCTGCCTACTATTGCTAGCGTCACTTTTTGAGATTCCTCTAATGGACAATATCTTTTGTGATAGTCACTAGTTTCTCTAACTGTGTCTGCCTACTATCACTAGTGTCACTTTTTGAGATTCCTCTCATGGAAAATCTGTTTCACGATAGTCACCATTTGTTCTAACTACATCTTCCTATTGTTGTTGGTGTCACTTTTTGAGGTTCCTCTCATGGATAATATATTTTTTGATAGTCACCAGTTGTTCTAACTGTGTCTATCTACTATTGCTTAGTTTCCTACTGAGGTCTTCTTACTAAAAAAATTTCTTTAACTTTAGTCACCAGTTGTTCTAACTATGTTTGTCTACTGTCATCACCCTACTGAAGAGATTTCTTTCATCCATGTTCTGTATATTGACATTTGACATAAATCATATAACATAGTTAATGAACTCAAAATGATAAACTTGTTTCAATACATTCAGATTTTCTTTTCTTTTTTTGCTTTCACTTTATCATGTCCCTTAGAGCAACTCGATGATGTCACTTTCAACTAGAGAAGCAAGGACTGGGGGCATGATCTTTTCTTTATTTTCTATTTATGATTTAGTTCCAATGATTTGGAGCATCCATATAAGAGGGGTGTCCACTATAAGAGACTCCATCTTGTTATGGATGGTTGTGTGTACCTCAACTCATTTTATATGGACTCTTCTTTGAGGTTGGTTCTTTTCCTTGCTTGTTTGAGTGAATTCTCTATGCCATTGTAACTAATTATACTCATCCTACTAAGTGAATGTATGGGTCATTATGAGTATATCTAGCACATTTCTATCTCAAGTTACAAATGCAAGGGTCATTGCAAACACTCTTTAAGTTGGAAACCTCTCAGATATACCCCTCTCACCTAGTTGAAGAAGTTAGTGGGTTGTCTTGGCTATCAAAATTCTCCTGATAGGTTC
Organism: Cupressus sempervirens; assembly: GCA_028749045.1. Taxonomy (NCBI): domain Eukaryota; kingdom Viridiplantae; phylum Streptophyta; class Pinopsida; order Cupressales; family Cupressaceae; genus Cupressus; species Cupressus sempervirens. The sequence continues at coordinate 580,952,228 of CM053783.1, read as the reverse complement.
TCTAAGGGTTTTAGAATAGATGGCATATAGTGAATTATAGTGATTGGCTAATAATAAATCTCTACTCCATGATCATTAACCCGGGGTAATCCTACGACTATACTCAAGGCCAAAAACTTACTAATTACTTAGCATAAGAAGGATCTCTCGTGTGATTGGTGTGTATGTACGTAAGAAATATTTTGGTCATCCTAGCATTTATGCTTTGATGCTTATGTTAACTTGCTACATTAATAAGGACAAATGTTCTGGTTATTCTAGCTTCTTGTGCCTCAAATGCTTACATTTAATCTTGACAAAACTAGAGCATGTGTCATATTCATATTTCTATGATTGTAATGTCAATGGGGATTGTATGACATTTGAGACTTATCTAAATGCTCAGTGATGATAATTTTTGAAGCTTGGTAACTAGAACTAAGGTTGCATCTAGCCTAAGAATTTCATTTAGCAGTGGCTTGCATTGCATAAGTACATGGTTCAATGACTATTTCACTTACCTCCTTTGTGATGAGGGATTGTTTGCTCCTTCAAAGTATCATGTTTCTTCATGACTATAAAAGCATTTGGTTCTTTGGTTTTTCCTCTTGCTCTTCAACAGATACCTATCACTACCAACAAAAACATGGAACACTACATCAGATGTCAATCCATTCACATTTTTCATTACATACATAATTTCATAATCAATCTTATCTACACTACATTCATACATCAAATCAAATGTGCATTCATACATCACATCATATTTGTATTTCAGAATCACAATATAAACATCTCATGTACATCAAAATTAAAAGATAGAAGGTGACACATGAAAATAGTAGTCAACTCAAAATCTTGTATAAATATATATATATATATATATATATATATATATATATATATATATATATATATATATATATATATCAAATCAAATTTACATTCATACATCAAATCAAATTTGCATTCATACATCGCATCATATTTGTATTTCAAAATCACAATATAAACATCTCATTTTATCAAAATTAAAAGATAGAAAGTGACACATGAAAATAGTACTCAACTCAAAATCTCATGTATATATATATGTATATATATATATATATATGAAAATAGTACTCAACTCAAAATCTCGTGTGTGTGTGTGTGTGTGTGTGTATTAAAAAGAGTACATCAATACAAAAATCTATGCTACTTGAGTGTTTTTGATAAAAAAATGGTACAAAATGGTGCTAGTACACTATTCAATATAGAGCCAAATCAAAATTAGAGTAAAAAAGAATCTAACTTTCTCCTTCCCCCTCACCTCCTAGTGGTGGTGGATGAGGAGGAGGAGGTGGTGGCAGAGGCATATTGGATCTTGATGTAGGGCACACACCTCCTAACTCTCAAGCATATTGTAAAAATCTAGGCACTTGCTCTACCTCATCTAGCACAACTATTTGTTAGTGTAGTTTTTTATTTTTCCTATTTTGCTAGGTTTTTCCTACACTTTTAATAATTTTTCTTAGGTTAATAAAGCATGTCTTATTAGGTGAATGGTTGTGAGGTGTCACCTTCTTACATGTGAGCATCCATTAGCTATCTTGGAAAGATACTTTGCTATCTTTAGTCCGATAGATGGTTTCTCCTCATTAGTTGGTGTTGCCACCTCCTCCCTCTTCCTAGCCTATATAAGCATGCTACCTGGCTTGTATTTGCATCTCTTGTTTTTGCATCCTCGTAATGCTATTTTGCTTCTAGCATTTACATTACTCTCTTGGAGACTAACTCTGTGTTGCTATTTTTATTTTGTATCATTTTCATTCATAGTTTAGATATTTACTCTTTGCACTAGTTTTCTGGGTTATTAATCTTATCAGATTCTAGCATGGTATCAAAGCTTTTCTATGTGCAAGAGTAGATTTTAGTTTCCTTATTTGAGAGATTTGGGGGGGGCTAATAAACTTTTTTGTAGTTTTTTGAAAAACAAAGTATGCTCTTCTCTTGCATCTTTGGATAATCCTGAGAATCAAAAAAGTTTTGACAAAAATGATTTTTCTCTAGGGTTTCAATCTCAAATCTGACAACCAACTTGCATATTTGGAGTTTTCAATCAGTATTGCAAGTTCCAGCATACCATTGATGGACTTAGAAAGTTGATCCAGCATTTGCATGTCATATTTTGGTTGCTGGAGTCATTTTTTAATTTTTGGAGCCATTTTTTACTGTTAAAGGCATCCAATTTACACTAAAGCACCATCTTCTGTACATCAACAAGAAAAATGCTTTTTGGGTTTTGTTCGCAGCCCCAAAAAACCATCTGGGTATCTTTTAGTTTTTCCATGCAAGTTGTATATTTTATAGAATCGACCATGCAAAGCTACAGCCATACCCCTCTCCATTGGCAGTCGCAAATTTGAACACAGTTTTCAAATGTCTCGTTCTTGGTCATACGGACTCCAATTTTGATGATTCTTGTTATGAATTTGGCTAATTTTTTGTGCTCTATCCACTAGTGGAGTTGTTTTTTGATTTCCATGCATAAATTCTTCAAAAATTGTAGATTCTCAGTCGTGATTGTGCACAGTTCTTGTTTTGGAAACTTTGGAGGATCATAACTTTCTCATACGACCTCGTATCGAGGCAATTCTTTTTTTGAAAGTGCATGATTTTTTGAGTAGATCGCATTGGTTCTATTTGTTTCCTTGATTATTGTGCCCAAGTTTTACTTCTAGCATATGCTCTTCATGAGGGTTTGTAATGCATTGAAATCAAGACCACTATGTATTTCTTTCTAGTGGTAGTTGTAAATGCACTAAAATAAAGTGCCAAATCATTTTTTTTTGTGGGGGGGTTCTTTAATTGAGTAAAAAGGGGGGGGGGGGGGGCATTGTCGTGGCTGGGTTCTCTTCTTTTTAGCATTTCTTCTTTGCATTTCTTCATCATGGATCAAAATATGCCCATCCTAACTCCATACGATTACTTTGAGTGGAAATCATGCATGACAATTCACTTAAAGAAAGCTGGATTAAATAGGATAACTATGGGACTTGAAACTGAACCTGCTAAAGATGAAGATAAGCCTAAGTGGTTTAACAAATGTGATGAGGCATATGGAACATTGTGTTTGTCTATTTCTCTTGACTTGCTATTTCACATTGAGTCTTTAGATACACCAAATAAAGTATGGACAAAGCTAGAAACAATATTTGGCACACAAGATTCAATGAGGGGTCATATGTTGGAAAATGAATTAATTAGTTTGAGTCCAGAAAATTTCAACACAATCCAAGATTTCTTCCCCAAATTGAAATCACTAAGGCTGCAGTTAAAAAAATGTGGAATTGAAAAGAAAGATGAACAACTGATTCTTAGTATTCTCTCTAAGCTAAGTTTAGAATATTCTGTGTTTGTCTCTACCTTCTATGCTACTAAGGGTGCACTTGGTACTCAATTCACCATGCCATCTTTAGATGATTTTGCTATCAATCTCACTCAAGAACAGGACAAGCTAATCCAAATGGGCACTCTTAAGTCCTCTAAGTCACATGCTTGGCTACCAACCAAAGCACAAAAGAACAACAAGGACAAAGTAGTAACAACAATAGTAAGGACAAGAAACAAAAGAATAGCAAGGAAAAGAAGGATCAGATGCTGGTTTCTTCAAAAGAAACTATTGATACACCATCTTCCAAGGGTGATAAGCCTAAGAAAGAAAAGGTCAAATGTGCCTATTGTAAAAGACCTGGTCATGATGAACATAAATTTTTGTAGAAACAACTTGATCACTTAACATACATTCTTGAGAAGAATAATATTAGTGTTCCTGGATCTATCAAACAAAGTTCTAATGAAGGGTCTAACAAGGAAAAAGAAAACAGCAAGGGGAAAGGAAAGGGCAAGGCCCTTTTTGCAGTTGCTTCCTCACCATCCACTTGGGTTCTTGATTCGGGTGCTTCACACCACATGGCTTCATCTAAGGAAGAACTTGCATCCTTGGAGCCGTGTACTATGCCTTCTATTTTGATGTGTGATAACACTCTTGTTGAGGTGTGTGGGAGAGGGTCTGTTGATGTGGGGGATGGCACATTCCATGATGTTCCTTGTGTACCCTCATTGTCAACTAATCTCCTATCGGTACACCAGATCACTCACATAGGTTTAGGCAAGCGGGTTGAGTTCACTCCTGATTCAGTGGAGATACGTGAGTTGCACAATGATTCTATAGTTGCAGTTGGGAGAGTAGATCATCAGTCACGACTCTAAATGTTTTCTCACTTTGTTCCTGATCCTCCTTTGACTGTTTCACTCACTCACTCTAATGATGTGAGCAGATTATGGCATGAGTAGTTTGGCCATCTTAACTTCCACTACTTGCATTAGCTTAACCGGCAGAGCATGGTCACAGGGTTGCCTTCCACTTTGACATTGGAGTCACTTGGAATACATGATAGATATTCTAATGGGTCAGATTCACTTGAGCAATCTTCTACCTCCACTTTTGATGCAGAGAGTGATTCAGAGGACTCACCTCCTTCCTCTCCTAGTCATCATTCATAGGTTGATGATTCTCCTCTAGATTCTCCATCTTCTGGTCCACTTTGGGCTAGACAGACCTTGCAATTTGTAGGTGATTGGTTTGGGGATCCATCAGACACCAAGCAGACTCATTCACAATTCTAGGATGCTCTACATATCTTCATTGCTACTACCTAAAATCCACAGTCCTTTCATGAGGCTTCTAGTATTTCTAAGTGGGATACAGCTATGCAGGAAGAGTATAGTTCCTTGATGAAGAACTACACTTGGGATCTTGTCCCTTTTCCTAAGGGAAAAAAACTTGTTCGATGTAAGTGGATCTACTAGAAAAAATTTGCAAGCTTTGCTGGAGGTGTGGGATGCTTCATCTTTTGGGGGGGGCTCTTCCTCTCACTTGAAGTCCTAATTTTCTTTAGGGAGTCTCTTTTCTCTCTCTTTTCGGGGAATTTTATGTACATGGGTACCTCATCAAGCTTGACTTATGTGGGGGTGTTAGTGTAGTTTTTTATTTTTCCTATTTTGCTAGGTTTTTCCTACACTTTTAATAATCTCGCTTAGGTTAATAAAGCATGTCTTATGAGGTGAATGGTTGTGAGGTGTCATCTTCCTACATGTGAGCATCCATTAGCCATCTTGGAAAGATACTTTGCTATCTTTAGTCTGATAGATGGTTGCTCCTCATTGGTTGGTGTTGCCACCTCCTCCCTCTTCCTAGCCTTTATAAGCATGCTACCTGGCTTGTATTTGCATCTCTTGTTTTTGCATCCTCGTAATGCTAGTTTAATTCTAGCATTTGCATTACTCTCTTGGAGACTAACTCTGTGTTGCTATTTTTATTTTGTATCATTTGCATTCATAGTTTAGATATTTACTCTTTGCACTAGTTTTATGGGTTATTAATCTTATCAAATTCTAACACTATTGAATAAGCTAAAAAATAATAGACCACTCAAGCTGACTAAAACTAGATCTCATCATGTTGCTACTCTGATCTCTGTGCCACTCACTCTAGTTGCTCTAGTAGCTCTCAAATCTAATGCTTCCAGTCCACAATTTGGGAGTCTCTAATAGCTACTTGGATCTGTAGCTCACCAAGCTATTGATGTGCAACCCATATCCTCTCTCTCAATCTCCTCAAGGCCTCATAGGTTTGTGCTAGGATATCTCTATCCTATGGTCCAATAGGTTAGTCCTACATCTGCTCAGCTAGCTATTGCTTGTCTATACAAGGTCTCTATCATTGCCTCTCACTTGTCCCACTCCTACCACCATCTGGATCTAATCCCATCTATCTTAGTGAAATTTGAACCTATTTGGTTTGATGTCTCACATACGGTGGCTACTATAGCTACTATGGTGGTGTCTAGGGAGCTTGCACTGGCTATCTGGGAGTTGTCATCCCCACTAGATCTGTAAAGTATGGGAAGGGATGACTCATGAAATATGCCTACTAAGTTGGCATCATCCCTCTGCCTACTACCATTGGTAAGTAGTCCCACTGTGTCACAACCAGGTTGTGTACATCTATCATAGACCTCCTAGGATCTAATCTCTACAACCATTCATGCTCCAAAGCTCTAGCTAATCACACATAGTAGTAGTACTCCTATGAAATATCTTGTGGCCTCCCATACTGCTACAACAAATGAGTAAGTGGAAATCTCTCTATCATCTACATAGATTGACCTATTAGTGGTTGTGATGTGAACATATAACTCAGCTCCTAGGGTGCATCATCCTAGTCCTTAGTCTCTCTCCAAGGCTTCCATACTACAAACACCAAGTCATTGAGATGGGTCCTCCAGTGCTTAGTCTTCCCTAGAGTTTTCTGGGTTAGCTGGCCTCTATATCTACAAATATAGGGCTCCATAATCTGCCTCTCATCCTCAAAAATGGGCCTCATGACTAGCAGATGCTCCCATGCCCAAATCTAGAGAACATAGAACCCAATGGCCATGCTCTTCCTCTCATGATACACTATCTAATGCATCTCATGATACATATGTTCAAGCATGCATTGACCCCAACCATATCTCTCTGGGGTCTCTAATATCATATGGAACATCTTTCCCCATCCACACTCTAATTTGTATTGACCTCTATTAGGCATCAAGAAACGGCTAATGAAAATCCCCAAAACTAATGCTAATATGTAAGTGAGACCATATGTATGTACAAGCTCATCCCATGTGATCGCTCTGCTTATAATCAAGTCGTACTAAAAGATGGCTTCTAGTGCCTCTATACCTGCCTAGGGAGCTACATCATAGACCACTCTTGACTAGTGAAAAGGGATCCTCAGTAGTTAGTATATGTCCTCTAGTGTGATAGTCATCTCCCTCATGGAAGGTGAAAGGTGTTTGTCTCCAAATGGAAATTCTCCACCAGTGCAGTCAATAGGTGATGATTCACCAACACTAGTGTAATTTTGCATAGATATGACAAACCTATTTTTTTATATGTTTCATATCTGCATCATTAAGCTACTGCAAAAAACCTCTATATGGTGTAATGAGATTGAAATCTAACATCATCAAAGGTAACTTGCACACATGAATAAATACAACATGCAAACGATCAGTCTCTACTTGAAAAATGAATACAATGAAAATAAGTGTAAAATTTGCAATGAAAAAATCAAAATTACAACTTTAAACTTGCATCTTACACTAGAATCTTGTGCAAAATCTCACATCTTCATGCGAGATTTCACATCTTCGTCCACGGAAACAACTCTTCACATGAGGAGTGATCAAGCACTCAACAAAGAATGCCCAAAATCTAGGGTTCCTTGCATGACATAAGTGCATCTCCCATGTAAGGAAACCCACTAAATTGGGTAAAGAAGTACAAGCTTGGTACTTCTTTGTGCGAGAAGAGATTGGCTTTGTGTGAGGAGAGACATCCTTGCACGAGAAATAACATGAAATTTTTTGTAAAACTCTTAAAAACATGCTAAAATACCTCATAAAGCATAAAAAACTTAATGCAGGGCAAGGTTATTGACCACTCACCAAATTCGCATAGTCTGTCAGCCAGCTGTGTTGTCAAGAGCACTTGAATCAATGTGTAGACAATAGGATCACCATCTTCACCTCAGAACTCTCTTCTTCACTAAAGACAAAAGTGAAAATGATTCAAAAATGATATTATGGGCCCTTATATAGGTTTTGAGCTAATTTTTTGAAGTGTTCTAATTGGTGTGAAAATCACCCCTAGCTAATTTGACTATTCTAAATCTATTTTCGAGATGGAATTCAAAATCTAACACACTTAAACAACTCAAAATTCCATCTTAAAAATTTGAGGCTAACGTAATCAAACACTTGTACAGTCCAATTTCTCTAACACTTTGTCAATCTTGAAATCTTTTCAAAACACAATTTTTGCAAATTTTCTAAAAATTCTAGAAAAGGTCAACTCTTGGTCAACCTTTGGTCAAACTTGGTCTTTTGGACCTCGAAACCACTCTAGAATGACTTCAAATTTTCTCCTAATCATTATGATCTCTTCTATATTCTTTTCAATCTCTGATCTCTTTCGTATTTCTCTATATACTCCTCTACATCATATTTCTGGTGTGTCATCTTTCGATTTCACTCCCAAGGGGGCAAGATAATTATATCATTGAATTAGAACCTCAATTCAATCTAAATCTTATGTCCCCATCACTTGAGGCATCTTGTCCCCTTTCTACCTAACATCTATGTCATCTATCTCATCTTTTGATCAACTAATCACATCTTTTAGTAGTCTTTATCAAAGTTTGATGGACAAGCATGGGGACAGTCTAAACCCCAATTCCTGAGGGTCAAACCTCATTATGGGGATGATTTTATGACTCATGATGGGATCTTGCTATCTTTTATTAGCTAGGTATC